>CM021103.1:705099822-705114776 GCA_007115665.2 Sequoiadendron giganteum
TTAAGGCTCTCATGGTCCAGCTTTTTAGTATGCTTAGGATATTTTTTCCCTTCACACAGAAGCCCCGTAGCCTACGTAATAACATCCTCGCTGATTTTGAATGAAATACCACCAATGGAAACCCTCCTGTCCTTCCATGAACTGGCAAACTGACCCGATAAAATGGGATCATGGCCAACTAAGCTTTCCATGAGTAGAGCAATTCCTCCCTCAACACAAATGTGCCAAACCAATGGGTTGTTACGAAATTCATCACAACTGTCTGGTTCCGTCCTCACGCGATCACCGCACATATTACTAGATTGCACAGGAAGCTCACAGAAATACAAGAAATACCAAAAGTAGTAGTTGCTTACAATAATCTTTAAAAGATAATTTAGGTTGGGATTATAGCAAAGAAAATTAAACCCTGCATACCATTCACACGCACGGAGAGGAAATATACCACAGTGAGAAGGGACACCAAAAATGATGAATTTATGATTACAGCAAAGAGGGAAAAAGTTCGTAGAGCTATAGGGAAAGCATGACACCCCATTCAAATAGACCAATAAGCTAAATTTAGTAAAATTTTGATATAAGCCAAAGGAACCCCTAGCTAAACTAGCCAACCTGAAGTCTCTAGAATGCGACCTAATTGCATCATGAAAAGTCACATCATTATTAATACACTCACTCCTCCAAATGTAATGAGGAGGTAAAACAAGCAATCTAATTACCAAAAGAGTGGCCCACACAGTATGGCCCCTCACCTGATAAGAAGTCACGTCCTTCCAATTAACCCGCATCATGCTGCCAAAACTAGATTTGAACTCCTCAATTAAATCCCCTCCCCGCCATCTCATCATAATCTTATAAACTAAACCCATCCACCAAGCCCAAAGGACGGACACATGGATGCTCCTTTCCCTACCCCACACACTCTCAACTTTACTAGGATAACTCCACCTATACTCCATATCAATATTGACATTCATCCACCAACACACCCAAATTAACTAGTGGGCCCCTCCATCAGCTCTCGTCATCCATAAGTTGAACATCATTACAAACCATGGAAGCCTTGTCCTGCTCTATCAAAGCTTGAATATTTGGCGGCAGCCTTTCCTTATTCCTCCAACATCTATCCAAATCCCAAACTGAGCCATGATTAGCCAAGGCATCCACCACATGGTTGCCTTCTCTACAAATATGAGTCACCTTTTTGTATCTTAAATTGGACATTAGAAAGCTAGCATCCATCAAAATATCCTTGGTATTCCAACCTATAAATCTATCTTTTTCCACAGCATTTGTCACCGCTTTGGAATCTCCTTCAATATGGAGATTAACAATCCCCAGAGAAACAACAATTTTGAGGCAAATAAACAGCACACGAGCCTCAGCAACCAAGGCTGACTAAACCCCAATGCCACCTACAAACCCCGCCACCATATTCCCCATAGATTCTCTGATAATCCCACCTATACTTGCCCTTCCTGGGTTGCCTTTAGCAGCCCCATCAAATTTAAATTTGAACCATCCACAATTCGGAGGTTCCCATTTGGTATTTTTCCTAGCTAATAGTTTCAAATTATCAAAGGCATTAGCCTTTAGGTCCTAGTGCCAATCCTTAGCCAATTTTATTTCGTAGTCTAGTGGCTCCAACTCATGAAGCTTCCCATCAAAGAGGGAGATATTCTCCTCTATGAGCCAAACACCAATACCAAACACCTCCTTGGGGCTCCACTCAATATTCCTGAAAACCCTGTTATTCCTCTCCTTCCATAAGCACCATCCTAAGATTGGGGGGGTCTATCTCCAAATTTCAATAGTCAAAGGATGGAAAAAAGGCCCATTCCAGCCTAGAATAAACGATAAAAGGTCTTTGCTCATAACCCAATCAACATCAAGTTTCTCAAAATCCATCCCCCAAACTTTAGCAGCATACGGGCAGTGTAACAAAAGGTGGCTGATAGTTTCCTCCCCCACCTTGCAAAGGAAACATCTATTGGGAAAGCATAACCCCCTCATTCTCAAATTGTCCTGAGTTAAGATCCTATTATGGCAAGTCATCCACTACAAAAAATTTATTTTAGGGATCATGTGGAGGTTCCAGACCCTCCTTGAGTGTTTCTCAACTGAAATTTTCTTAGTCAGCAGTCTATAAGTGGATCGAACTGAAAGGTCCCCTTGCTTATCAAAATCCCAAAACAACTCATCCTCCCTATCATAGGAAGGAAACATGATATTGGAGAGCAGCACCTGAAGTGATCTAGCTAGGCGGCAAAGGTCAAGAGAGTGGGGGCAGAAAAGGGAGAGATCTCTCCAAATCCTAGCTCTAGGAGGGCCATCCACGTAGTCTCTAATATATAACCCAAATAATTTCTAAGCTTCATTCATCACCGCTCCAAAATCAAAGCTAGCCAAGGGGGAGTCCAAAAGTCACACATCATCCCAGAATATGATTTTGACCCCATTCCCCATTTTCCATTTGATCTCTTTTTTTTAGCAGGCCTTATGTGCTGCAGATACTCCTCCAGATTACAAAGCCAGGGGGATGGGATTCCGATAAACAATCAATCAAAGGCCTGTTCTGGAGGTACTTTGTATTCAAAATTTTGCACCAATCCTTGGTGTTCCTTAACTCGTCCCACCCAACCTTGGCCATCAGTGCCCTGTTAGAGATAACAATCTTCCTTATTCCAAGCCCTCCACAATTTTTAGCCTGACAAACCCTTTCCCATTTTACCAAAGCAATCTTCTTTTTTTCCTTAGTACCAGACCAAAGGAAATTCCTTTGAATTCTTTCAAACTTCTCCACAATATACTGAGGCATCTTAAAGATAGCTAGAAAGTAGGTGGGGATACCTTGTATAGCCGCAACAAGAAGTTGGAGTTTCCTAGCATGACTAAGCAAGGAGCCCTTCCAACCAGCCAACTTCCTTTGGATCTTCTCCAAGATAAAATTCCAAAACTCTGGTTGAACCTCTTTAGTCGTTAATGGGAGCCCAAGGTAAACCGATGAGAGAGAATCCCCAACACATCCCAGAATCGCAGTCACCCTATTTTTCAAATTAGGCAAGCAATTAAAGACGTAAATCTTGCTCATAATGTAGTTGATGCACTGGCCAGAGCAAGAGGCATAATTGTTAAGGAATGCTTTCCACTTCCTAGCTTCCACAACAGAGGCCTTCCCAAATAGAAAAGTGTCATCCACAAATTGTTGCACAACAATCAGGCAAAGAGAAGTAGCCGCTCTAACACCAGATATGGAGCCCTCTGACAACAGACTCGTAAAGTTCCTACTAAGCACATCAGAAATCATAATAAAGAGATAGGGGGAGAGAGGGTCTCCCTATCTAAGCCCTCTGCCAGCAGAGAAGAATCTACAGGGGGATCCATTCACCAGAACCGAGAACTTAATAGTACAAACACACTCCATAATGAGCTTAATGACCGCACTATTAAAGCCAAACTTAGCCAAGACCTTTGGGATGAATTCCCACGGAACCTTATCATAAGCTTTGGAAATGTCAAGCTTAAGTGCCATCCCCACATTATTACATCTATCCATAGAGTGGAGCAGTTCATGAGTAGTCAAAGAAGCATCAAGAATGTGTCACCCCGGGACAAACCCCTTTTGAGTGTGACTTATAATTTTATCAAGCAGAGGTTTGATCTGATTAACAAGGATCTTGAAAAAGATCTTATAGAAGGTGTTGCATAGACTAATAGGTTAGAAATCAGACATAGATAGAGGCTCACTAATCTTGGGTATAAGGGCAATGAAAGTGTGATTCATTTGTTTGAGAATCTTACCAGATTTAAAGAAGTCCCTAGCTACAAGCACTAGGTACCAACCCACAATATCCCAGAAGATTTGGAAGAACGCAGGAGGAAACCCATCAGGTTCTGGAGCTTTAAAGGCCCCCATACTAAAAGTAGCCAACTGAATCTCTTCCAAGGAAACACTCCTAAGAATTCCCAATTTATCCTCTAGAGAGATGGAAGTAGGAAGATGTTGAAGGATCTTACAATCCATAGCTCTGTTGGGCTCCCCAATCGGTGCTGAAAAAGCCTCCTTAAAAAAATTAACCGCACAGGAATTAATATGAGCTTGATTAGATATCACCTCCCCAGAGTCACTTATCAATTTAGAAATTTGATTCCTTTTTCGATGTTTGATGGCAGAAACATGGAAAAAGGATGTGTTCCTATCACCTTCCTTCAGCCATTGGACCCTAGATTTTTGTTTCCAGAAGACCTCTTCATTTTTAAAACCTTTTCCCATTCCATTCTGGCATCCTTTTCCTGATTGTTGGTCCACTGACTGACATCTCCCTCATCCATATTCTTCTGCAAAGTCCTCAACCTCCCCTCAAACTATTTTTTTCTTTGAAAGACATCCCCAAACACATTCCTACTCCAACCTTTAACCATCAGTTTAATATGTTTGAGTTTGTAGTAGAGCCTAAACATAAGGGAACCTTGGACAGGAATATTCCACCATTCAGCAGATTTTTTTTTGAAATTGGGATGAGAGTTCCACATTATTTCAAAATGAAAAGGATAGGGACCACTAGAAAGATGAATATTTGTGGTCAACAGAAGAGGATTATGGTTCAATACCATCCTAGGTAGAGTTACTAGGTTGGCCTCTAAGGCATTAGTCCAATGGGGAGAACAGAGGAATCGGTCAAGCTGAACCTGAATCAAATCACCACCAGTCCTTCTATTAGACTAGGTGAAATGCCTGCCCAGTAATTCAATATCTATTAACCCCAAAGAGCACAAAATTTTTGCCAGATCCGTCATGCTGTCTGTGTAATCTAGGAGGCCCCCACTTTTTTCAGATGGTAACAGGGGAGAGTTGAAATCTCTAGCAACAAGCCATCGGCCTCCCTTATTCATATTAATCTTAGCCACCATATTGTTCCAAAGAATATTCCTCAAGTTCCTCTGATTAGGAGTATAAATATTTATTATAGACCATTCAACTCCACCAACAGAGAATGAAACCCCTATGCTATTTTTACAATGAAATAATTCAGAACCCAGCAAACATGAAGGATTCCAAAGCACGACCAAACAACTTGAAGCTCCCTCAGCATCACTATGAATATAGGAAGCATTAGGCCATAAAAAGCTAGCAACTTTGTCAAAATTAATCATCAACATCTTAGTTTCTTGCAGTAGACAAACATCAATCTTATGCTCCACTATGTAGTTCTTCAAGGCACGTTGTTTGTGCAAACTATTAAGCCCCCAAACATTCCATGACATAATCCTCATCTCTGAACTTTTTTTGAGGACACTTCTAATGTCCTCTGCTTCCCCAGGGCAATATCATTTGTCGTTTCTCGCATTCTGGTGGATCTCTGAGAGGGTCTCTTAGGTTTGGCATCCCCTCCAACATTTTCCTTCTTCTTCCTACCCTTCTTCTTAGGCGTAGTCCATATCCCTTCATCCTCTACTTTCTCCAACTTTAAGCTTCCCAAGTTTTCAGTAGACTCTTCAATCATGTCAGAACTCTCTTCCTCCCAAATTTCACCCTCTTCAACCGAATCCCCACAGGTCCCCTGAGTGACATTCAAAGACAAAGGATCAACAATCGATGAACCAAGATCAAATATCCCAACAAAAGCCCACACAAGCAATGTAACAACAGCCGAGGATCTAGGATCCTGAGACAATGAGACCTCCCTGGGAAGGGTTTCCAACACTAAAGAGACACAAGGGTTCGGGTCAGTGTGAGGAAAAGCAGGGGGTGGAGGTCGCAGAGAAATCATATGAGGCCGAATAGAGTCTAGGGGGACAAGCTCAGAGCCACCCAAAGGCCTTGAGGAATTCATAGCCGGATTTGTGGAATTTAACACATCTTTAGACTCCCGACTGACCAAAGATTTGCAGTTAGATATAAGATGTCCAGCTTTGGCACACCTTTGACAGAACACCACCACGTTTTCATAACAAACAGGTTGGATTCAATTTCCTAGCTTTGAACACAGCTTGATAGAGTTGGGAAGGATCTTATCAACACAAATATTGACACAAAATCGAGCAAAGACTAACCTTGACTTTGATTTAGTGACAACATCCGTAGTAACAAACTACTCCAATGAATCCCCAATAGCTTTGAAAATCACTTCATCCCAAAACTCTAGAGGCAAACCCGAATGTCACACCCAAATGGGAGCCAACATGTTAAGGTCAACAATAGGGTCAAAACTAGGTTTCCACCTACACAGAGCAAGGATGTGCTTCCCATAGACCCACGGGTCCGATGACAAAGTGGTCACCAAGTCCTCAGCTGCAACAAACCTAAAGAGGAAGAGACCTCCAGCCATCGCGTGAATCTCCACACTACCCTTAAGTCGCCACTTCACAGCAACCCATTTCCAAACCATATCCACCATAGGACAATAGGAGAGGAATCTCCCCACCACAACATTCTCCATGGAGGAAAGAATCTTGTCACTAATCGAATCTAGTATGTCAAAAATAGTACCAGCAGTCAAAACTAACTCAAGAGGATCCAGAAACAAGGAGGAGACTTGTTTCCCACTAGTCAAAACATTCTTCCAATCGATAGCCAAAGAAAACTCAACCGTCGGCACAGAAGAATCGCCCAGAGAAGACAAATCCCTCAAAATGCTTGAACGAGGAAGCACAGATCCCATAGAGGGGTACCCACCAGACACGTCTCCAAAGGAGGGGAGCACAGGTTAGGAGGGAGCAAGGGGGACCATTGGATACCCCCATGATAGAGTCCACCATGCACACATAAATTCAAAACTCCAAAGAGCGGAGAAAATTCAAAAGGATAATTAAGATATGTTTTATATAAATATATGTATGTATAAAATTTTGAATTAAAAATTACTTCATATTTATCATCCAAAATAACATATTTTCTATATAAATGAACAATTTATGAGTTTCATACTAATTGTTCAAAATACACTATTTTCTATATAAATAAAGATGAATAATTAAAATATGTTTTATATAAATAAATTTAACTATAAAAAATTGACATAGAATGGTATGTGATGTCCTTATCTAATCCACCCTTATTCTAGGTTTGAAATTATTTTATATGGATAATCAAAATTATATAATTAGTTATCAAAATCAATCACCTAAAATATTAATTATGAATAATTTATAAATTTCATATTCATTTAAAAAAATCAATATATGCTATATATGCTCAATATAATGTGGGATGGGATGTGATTTCCTTGATCTCCTTATCCTATCCACCCATTTTTTGTGTTTCAAATATTTGTACATGCATAATATAAATTACATAATTAGTTATCAAAGACTTAGGTTTGAATTTTTTTGGATGCATAATCTAAAATAAAAAATTAGCTATATCAAAGATTTAGGTTTGATATTTTTGTATGCATTATTTACAATACATAATTAGCTATCAAAAATAGTCACCTACAATCCAATACATGAATAATTAATAAATTTCATATTCATTGTGGAAAATCATTATATTCTCTCTATAAATAAATGTAAGTACTATATAAAATGATGACATGGGATGTGATGTGATGTACTAAGGTCCTTAAGAAAAATTTATGTCCCACATGCATAAGAGCGAAAATAAGAAACATATATAAATATATAGCTTACATAAAAAAAAATGTAAATAATATAAGTTTAGCTAGTAAAGCTACCACATGTTGTAAATTATAAAATCACTTACTTCAAATTTCAGACTTGAATAATTTTTTTTTATCGATAAATCGCTGTTAAGGGGCAACACCCAACGCTTTTGACTGGAGTTATGAAATAGTGAGGCCACATACTGGGGGACCTCATCTCCAATATCTCCAAACCCACCACAGTCAGGTGACCCGATGGTGTCAAATCTAACTTTAAGCTTTCGCTCCACCAATGTGAGTTGAGGTGAGATCCACTATCACTGCTACCTTTGTTGACTCACACGATCTCTTTCCTCACTATCACAATCCCACAATCGACCGTGAGATTCAAACCTTAGACAACCTAACTATTGCCCTTGCAACTTAACTGTTGCACTGCGGGGTCAACCCCATACTTGAATTTTTTTAACTCCATATTCATTTTCCAAATTAACATATTTTCTATATAAACAAACAATTTATGAGTTTCATATTCATTGTTCAAAATATCATATTTTCTATATAAATAAAGATGGATAATTAAGATATGTTTTATATAAATAAAGGTATGTATAATATTTTGACATAGAATGGGATGTGATGTCCTTAGCTTATCCACCCTTGTTTCAGGTTTGCAAGTATGTTGTATATATAATCTAAATTAAATATTTAGTTATCAAAATCAATCACCTAAAATCTTCATTATGAAAAATATATTCCATATTCATTGTGAAAAATCAATATAGTTGGTATATAAATAAAGATAAGTACTTTATAAAATGATGATGTGGGACGAGATGTGATGTCCTTGGTCTTCTTATCCTATCCACCCATGTTTTGGGTTTGAAATATTTGTTCATGCATAATCTAAAGTACATAATTAGTTATTAAAATTATAGGTTTGGATTTGTTTTGACGTGTAATATAAAACACATAATTAGTTCTAAAATATTTAGGTTTGAATATTTTGGATGCATAATTTGAAGTACATAATTAGTTATAAAAACTAGTCACCTACAATCCTAGATATGAAAAATTTATAAATTTCATAAATTCATTGTGAAAAATCAATGTATGCTCCATATAAGGAAAGGTAAGTACTTTATAAAGTGATGACATGGGATTAGATGTGATGTCCTAACATCCTTATGAATAATTGATGTCCCACATGCATAAGAGGAGAAATTAGAATATTATATTCATATATAGCTTATATGAAACCACTAAATTGTTAATAATATAAGTTTAGGTGTTAAAGCCACCACATGTTCAAAATTATAAAATCACTTACTTAAACTTTCAAATTTAAACAATTTTTAACTTGATATTCATTGTCAAAAATAACATATTTTCTATATAAATGAATAGTTTATTAGTTTCATATTCATTGCTCAAAATATGACATTTTCTATATAGATAAAGATGGATATTTAGGATATGTTTTTATTAGATTAAAGTCATAAAGGGCTAGTAACCATATATAAAAAAACCATAGAGGCCTAACGAGTTGGCTCAGAAGAAGTGAGACACCTAGGAATAAAATAGAGAAGAAACTACAAACTGACCAGGAATAGAAAACAAAAGAGAGCAAAGGATAGAACTAGCAAGGGACCAGAGTAGCTAGTGGTCTCCTAGAAGTTTAAGGCCACTAATGGCCTACCACTCTTTAGAAAAGAATTGATGTTTTAAATTGATGCATAAAGGCCCCTTGTGAGTGGGTTGGGTATCCTTAGTACTAGGCGAAGCAAAGTTGCCCTTCTTACCTTTTTTATATAAATAAAGGTTAATATAAAATTTTGATAGAGAATATGCTTTAGAATATTTAGGATATGTTTTATATAAAAAAGGTAACTATAAAATTTTGAAAGAGAATGGGATGTGATGTCCTTATCTTATTCACCCTTATTTTAGGTTTGAAATTATTTTGTATGGATAATCAAAATTACATATTTAGTTATCAAAATCAATCACCTAAAATCTTAATGTACAAGAGGAAATCTGACACCTAGAAATGACATGATCTTGAAGGGGCAAACACTCGTCAACAACCTCAAGGATCAAATCTCAAGTGAAAAGATGGAAAGATAAAAGAATTTTTATTTTATTTTATGTTTTATGTAGAATCAAAGGATGAGAGTTTTAAAGACTAAAAGAGTAGGTTGTAGAGGTCTCATGAGAAAAATGGAAAGCTCTCAGTCAAGGATGATAGTGCGGCACACAAAAATCCCCATGACACACGGATGAAAACTGAGTTTACTAGTTTAGAAACAACAATGGACCTGCTGACTATTCGATGACCAAAATTCTCAAAGATGTACTAAGATAATAGAATAACAAAGATAAAAAAAATGAAAAAAATAATAAGCATAAAGTAAATGAGATTGAAAGGAAATGAAAAAATGAGAAAAGAAGAAAGGAAACTCACAAGAGGTCCATGAATGAAGCCTCTCGGGAAGCAATAACTTCAAAAACTACACACAAAAATGAGAAAATGTTTGGGGCTATTTTAGGGGCTTGTCTTAGTCAAACCCCCACATAGGTGTTCCCACCGCCATGGACAACCAAATAGATAGAGATAAAAGATAATAACAATAGATGAGGTGGAGAGAATAGATAGATGCATTAGAATGACAATATGCTACTAAAAGTAAAGATGATAATATAATATAAAAGAATGTAGTCACCCTTCCTTTAGCAAGACAGTGATGTCAAAAGGAAAAGAATACAACAACCAAATGTTGCAAGTATGATTAGTTGGTGTTGTCATTGATGTCAAAAAGTTAGTTTTGTCATTGATGTCTATTGTTCTATGAGATTGTTCCAAGAGTGTGAATAGTTGATGCTTTGATTAGTTGCATTATGTTGTCATTAGTAAAGCTACTAGTGTCAACCTCTGGTGTTGTTGTGATAAGATTTTATGATTTATGGTTGTGTTGTTTTAAGCTTGGTGGTGATGAGGAAGAGATGAAGATGATGAGGATGTGTTTTTGGTGCTTGGTTTTGAAGTGCTTTTGAGAAAATTTGATAACAAGAGGAAACAATGTGTTGTAATGGTGTTTTGTGTTGTAGGGATGTGTTCTATTTTTTCTCTGCATTTCTTCTAGGTTGATGATCTTCATGTGTGATTTAGATATGTTGGTGAGAGGTTTTTATAGGTGTTATATTCAAGATTTGGTGTGTTGGTTCCTTGTGCAGAAGAAGTTGTGTTCACTAGTGTGTGAACTATGTTTTGTAAAGGTTTCTGGGAGAAATGTTTCTTCTCCATGTTTCTCTGCAGTTATGTTTTACGTCTTGCAAATCTGAAGGTGTGTTGATTTTGTTGGTATTTTAATTCAATCGAGATGGTTTGACGTTTGGTTTTTTGAAATATGGGTTTCTCAGTTACAATGTACGACAGAGTAGTCTGGATGTACTGGGTGTGTACATTCTTTGGGTGAAAGTTTTTGTGAAGGATTTTGTTTAATTTTAACATATTTTTGGAATATTCTAGAGCATGTTCAGGTGACATTTGTTGTCTAAAATTTATGGATAGATCAAAGGAAGTGTGTACTTAAAATTTTAATGGTATTTACATGAGTATCGATAGACCTTGGTGTTTACACTTGCGAAGGTTCTTAATCATTTGTGGTGTGGCATGTAAGGATGGATGTAGGTCCTAGCTAAAGAATTTTGTGTTCCACCTTCATTCCTTTACACCATGGGAATGTTTTGGTGCTGACCTAATTTGAATTTGCACATTTGAGGTGCATATATGACCTTGGAGAAAGTTTCAAGGTTGAAGATAGTATAAATATGAGTTGATTTGTTGATGGATTGGGTGATAGAATAGATATACAAGTATGATGTGAATTGTAGTTGTAGAGTGCAAAATTGAGAAGTGCAGTGTGATCTTTCATGTGCTATATTACTAGATGTAGTGAGTAGAAGGTTTCTATAATTCTTCAGTCAGGTTGTAAAGGTGTTGATGACATTGTGGTGGATTCTCTATTACATTGAGATGATTTTCTCTATGTAACACTTATTCTCTATCTTCTTTTTCTATTCTAGCAGCGAGCCTTTAGCAACGAGCCTTTATTGTTCTAGGTAGTGTTCCCTTTGACAGTGATCCCTTGTAATCAGTATTGATATTAATTATATTTTGAGCTAATCCTCCCTACGGTTTTTCCCATCTTGGGTTTTCCACATAAATCTGGTGTTCTCTTATGTAGGGTGTTCATTTGTTTCAGTTTCTTTTATTTACTTTTCATGCTAATTCATCATAATAGAATAAGGGTTTATTGAATGAATGTGGATCTGAATGTTAGTGAGGATTTTGAAGTTTTAAGGTACACCTAATTCACCCCCCCTCTTAGTTTTCTTTTTCATTCAACACCAAGACATGCCAAGAATGTCAAAATGTTGGTGTAGAGAGCTAAAGTGCAAGAGAGCTTGGTAGAATCGAGAGAATGAGAGAATGAGATTGAAGGAAGGAGCAAGATAGATGGAGATAGATTTGAAGGAATGAACATAATGAATGATCTAGTGAATAAAATTAAAAAATGGGAGGTTTAAAAGGAATATAGGCATGTAAATGGATGTTTTTGGCATGTTTGCAAGCTCTTGTGGCATTACACTTCATAGGTATGTGGGAAGTGTAACGTCCTAATAACTATGTAGTAAGGAATATTTTTGAGACGTTCATGTGGAATGTAGACATCTACATGATGCATGGTCATCCACAATAAAAGCTCACTTTAACAGTAAAAAATGAAAGGGGTAAAGACAAAATTAAGGTTCGGTGAAGGTGAAATTGTATTATCAAATTTAATTAATCTAAAGAGCAGGTAATGGATTACAAAATCATATAGGATGTAATTTTTAGGACTAAATTTTCCCCCAATTTAGCGAGCATATATGTATTCTAATAGATGTGAGCTAAAGTAGAAAGAAAGAGGTTGAAGAGAATATACCTAGGATAAAGAGGATGTAGGTCTTTGATCTGGTATATGCAAGTGAAAGGTTGAGCTAGGACATAAATAGAACATGGGTCTTCTTTCTTACAAATTTGACTACAATCTCATCACAAACATGTTAGTTTCAGACAAACATGTTAGGTGAAAAAGTGAAAAATAGACATGATAAAATATGATATATCAAGATAGTGTTGATAGATATTTTTAGTAATCTCCACTATCTTAGAGACCATATAGAAATATGATATAAATATGTGTGATAGAAACAAACTCCTCAAAGGAGGAGAACCCCTATCATGAAAAGACAAGTGATAAAAAAAAAACCCACAAGGAGGAGAACCCCTATCATAAAAAGATAAGTGATAGAAACAAACCCTGTAAGGAGGAGGAACCGTATCACAAAAAGATGAGTGATAGAAAAAAACCCTGAAAGGAGGATAACCCTTATCATAAAAAGATGAGATCATAAGACAAGTCTAGTCAGCTTGTCCCCAAGCTAGATGATGAGATAAAGAGACATCAAGATTTTTAAGACATACATTTTTGAAAATATAGATAATCAGATATGATAATCCCCACTTAGAATGATTTGTGCTACACAAAGGAGTATAGTTAATTCTAAGGAGAAGAAAGATGGAGAGATGTTGTTTCATGACATACATGGCAAGATGTATTCATGGAATGTTATCACATGAGGGATACCACACATAATATAGAACATAGAGAAAAGAAGGGATGAAGAAATAGACTAGAACAAATTTTGGGAGCACTCTATTCTAGGGTTTGAGATATGTGCCTAGTGATCGTCGGTGGTGGGGGAGGTCGTACCCTCCCCCATGGAGGTTTGTCTTCTATAAGGTACTCTTTTCCTTTAATATTTTCATTTTTTGTTGGCTTTTTGTTGTGTCATGCGTTAGATTCCTTTCATGTTTCTTTTTTTCTTGTGTGAGTTGTTCTTCTTGGCTCCAAGTTGTTTCTTCACTGTAAATAAGTTTAACTTCCATTATGGAGGGGGGTACAAGACCCTGCAACCCGTCCATTAATCCAAACATTGAATAAAACCACCATAATTTGTAAACAATGTTTAGTAAAGTGGTGGTTGAGCAGAGGTTCGTTGCTCCAGGGTGCACTAGTTTTACGATAGAAGATGTGCATGATGAAGGTGGAAGGGAAGGTAAGGAGGCTTCCTATGTGCCTTTATATTTTCATCTTTACCCTAATGAATTTATGAAAGAAACGTTAAAATCTGGTAGGAATAGACTCAAAGGATACCACAACTTTTTTAGCAACCACTAATGTTAATATAATTTCCTCAAGGAAATTTGTAGATGCATGGTTTACAAATGTGTGGCTAAACAATTTTTTTGTGCAATTTACGTACTGCAGGCTTTTACAGAAGGGTTTGTTTGTGATATTTTTTAAAAACCACTCAATGCAGGAGAAGGTTTTAGCCAAGCCTCACTAGGTCGTCGAGGGTTGCAACTTTCATTCCCTCTCTTGGTCGCTAGCCACCATTTCCGAGGAGATCCTCGTTCTATCCTCTCCCATGTGGGTTACTGTGAAGAATCTTCCCTAAGAATTTTGGCATATTCTCCCCCAAATTCTTGAGCCTATTGTCAAGGTGATAAAAATTGATGAATCCAAAGCCATGCTTCCAAACTTGGATTCTCATTCGCTCGTTACCCTCAATCTTGGAACGAAGATTCCTAATTTCCTTAAAATTTGTGAGGATTCTAGGTTTACCTCCTGCCCACTCGAGATTTTGGGGGGAATTAATGCATGTTTCCTCTATAGAAGGGAAGGGCATTTAAGAAGGAACTTTCCCTTGATTCAAAGAAAAAATCCTAAACTTGGGGAACCTAAACCCAATTCGAACCCTAACCCAGGCACCCATGATTCTCTTGGTAATTGGGAAGCGAATGGCAGTCATCCTCCTATGCAACTTACCGAAGGAACTAACCTTTTCTGAGAGGGTACCAATGTTCAGCCACTCAAAAAAGAATGTGGTGGTGATAAGAGTGAGGTGGATGTTGGTCTAGACACAGTCAATGCTCCCTCTGGCTCTAATAAGCATGTTCCTTGCCTCTCTAACTCATTTAGTATTCTAGAATCGAAAGGTAATAATAGGGGTAAGCGTACAACATATTAACCCTAATATGCAAACATACACCAATTTATCTCCTCATCGGACCTCATGGTAAGGGGAGATTGGGGAAACCCAAGTCCTTCAAAAGCTAAATTCCTAGTAGCTTGCACTAAGGAAAATTAGGCAAAGGATCAAGAAGAAAATTTTCTCAACCCAAAGAATAGCTCAAATTTTAACTCTAATGCCAATGTAAAAAATGGATCCAATGCCTTT
>CM021103.1:705114876-705293193 GCA_007115665.2 Sequoiadendron giganteum
TGTACTTTCATGTCTTCACATTCAAATGTTCATGGTTCTTTATCATGCACTACATTCAGGCATTCAGTTTCAGTGTACCTGTCATACCTCTCCCTTGTCAGCATTATGGGGGGGTTTCTACTTTTGGTGCTAATGCTTCCTTGGTTTCGTGTTGGAGTCAGCTATGTATATATTATTTGTTCCTATGTATTAAGTGGATGCAATGACTGGTTACCCATGCATTTGAGTGAGATGGAGCACTTACCATATGGACACTCTTGCATTCCTATTTTGGAGGTGACCTTCCATTTTCACTTGATTAGTTCTTCAGACTATTGGTACTTGTGCCATTTGTATCTTTGATTTCTTGATGTATGACTTGGTTTTCCATCGGATTCGAGTAGTGTCATTGAGGGCACTCATGCAAATTCTTGTCTTCTTAATCCCGATCTTCATTTGTTTTAGAGAGGGTTTTTCTTTCAGCATTTCAGCAGTCATTCTATGATAGTGTTTGCAGCTTCTTCATGCTTCAGTGGTGTTTTTTATGTTCATCCTTTGTTCCTATCTTTTGGGACAATTTCTTCTTGATTGGAGGCTTCTTCATCCTCACTTTTGTTGGAGACTTCTTTAGTCCTTCACTTGTTCCTATTCTTTGGTGCACTCTTGTTTGGGGGATTCTTAATCCATCACATGTATTTCTCTCTTTTGGAGAGGATTTTTTCCCATGAGGTTTTATCCTTTTCTCTTGTTGTAAGAGACCTTTTACATTTATACATGGGTACCTCATTAGGGCTTGTTTTCTAGGACCCATCTTTGCTTTCATGCATTTTTCCTTAGTTTTTAGCTTCTCCCTAAGTTCATCTTAAGGGGGGGTGTTGGAGTAGTAAGGTTAATTACTTAATTAATTCAATCATATTGATTAATTAATTAAGTCACCTTTTACTTTATTTTCACTTAAGCTAAACTTAGACCCTTTAATATCTAATTTATTAAATCCTAGGGTTCAATTTAGGGTTTCAATCTCCTTTCATAAGGATTGATCTTATTGTAATTATTCAACTCTTGTTTATGCAATTTTACTCTCTTGGTTTTGCAGAGCAATATCTTTGTGTTGTTCGAATCTCTTCTATGTGAAAGGTTATTTTGTTTGTAGGTGATCACTAGGTTCTGTGAGGTTGGCTTTTACAACTTCAATAGTCCTGAAAAAATTCTTCCTTTGTAGTGGTTCTTCAGTCACTTTTTCATGCATAAAATCTCTTCTCGTTACCAATGATTCACCTTTCTCTGGCTTCCCAACTGAATTAGGGGATCCAATAGTTTCTTCTTCTACATAAGCTTCTCTTTTGCTATGCTCAATTTTCTTACCAATATTTCCTTGATTACATTCAAATGCTCTATGTCCACCTCCACACTTGAAATGTGTTCCTTTGAATGGTCTCTTCTTATATCTTCCTTTATTTCTCTTATATCTTTCATTGTGGTAAGAATTATGACCTCCTTTGTCAACATGGTATAAATTTATATATTCTCTTCCTCTGCAGTATGAATTACAATCCTTTTCTTCACTATGGTAGGGCTTTCCCTCCTTTTTTTTCTCTACATACAGTCTTCTTTCTCTAGATTGTGATCCGCTCCTCTGGAATCTTCCTCTTACACTTCTCTACCTCTATTCAAACTTCTTGTTCAACTTTTCTTCTACCTTCAGCACAAATTGGTATGCTTCTTCAACTTTTGTCATCTTCACTAGACTTAATTCCTCTTGGATGTTTTTTCTTAGTCCATTGATGTATCACATAGCCTTCTCTTTGCTTGCTTCACTATGTCCATCCCTAATGATCATCTTGTAGAATTCTTTAGTATACTTCTTCATAGATATCTCCTTTTCCTTAGGTTTTGCAATCTTTTCAACAATTCAAGCTCATAATCAACAGGTATAAATTGATTATTTGGCTTTGTCACCATCCTATCCCACTTTATGATTTTCTCCTTTCCTCTTCTATTTCTATCCAATTTAACTTCTTTCCACCATATATTGGCATGCCCTTTCAAATTTTTTTGCAAATCTCACTCTTTTTGGATCTTCAATTTCTTTATATTTGAAATATTCTTCCATATCATTGATCTAATTAATCAATTCCTCTGGATTTAAATTTTCCATGTAATTTTTAATTTCAATTATAGGTCTCTTACTAATCATGTGGATCATGACATGAACATACTATGCCTTTCTAAGCATTCTTGTACACCCCTCTTATTAATTTAAAGCATTTCATGTTGGTGTAAACACTTAGTACTCAAGATATCAACTTCAAATAGATTGTAGTATAGGAGAGGATTAAATATTAACTTGTGGATCTTCCAGACAACACACTAAGACCCAAGCATTCTTCTCAAAACCTCTTTTGGAAAAATTAGGCAGCTACTTGCTAACATAAGTCATTAGATCATCACTAGACCAATCATACAATTCACTGGAATACAAGCAACACATTGTCATCAAGAAAATCACCAGTGGTACACTAAATCATATGAAACTTGAATTGAGCAAGAACATAATCTACAAGAGCATAAATCTAAAACCGCAAATCAAAAATAGATAATATGGTGAAGTGCAAAAACTTTTTGTTCAACCTATTGGGGATAAGAAGTTCGATCTATCATCAAGATAGGCATCTAAGACAACAGTGCCTTAGTAATTTCAATTCAAAATCACCTCAAAGACACACACAACTGTACCATAAAGTGGAAACAGGCATAGTGAATCCCCCATTGATCCTACTGAGGAAAGTAAATGCATAACTAATAACAGATTCAACACAAATAGATAATCATGAAAGACAAAAAGGATGACACATAGATATATGTGGAGAAAACCCTTTCGGGTAAAAAACCCCACACTCCAAAAGATTGAGCCATTGTATTATTCAGCAACAAAAAACATTTATAATATAATCTCAGGCTCATAGCCTATACAGGAGTTACATCTTGTTCATCTGGAGAATAGCAAACAACACAAAACCAGAACCTTCGCATAGTTGCAATATCAAACATTTGACATACTATATAGATTCCCTTCAGCTCCTCAGAAATAACTATCTCAGCCAACCTCTCAGCTAGCACAGCCCCAAGGCCTCACAACAGGTTCACATCTTAATAGATCCGAGAGTCTAGGTGCTCACGGTTGAACCGCTCGAACACACTCTCAACCTCTCACTATTATCGCTCATCCCACTTATCGATTTGCACACCATAATACATATACTATGTGCCAATTTGTCCTGCCAGTCCGGCCTTCAACGGTCATCAGGATAAATAAATTATCCACCTGCAAGAACCCATACTTCACTGATAACGTGCATCACTCAAACAACATGCATTGAGCTACACAACATTAAACAGGTTGTTGAAAACATGTCCATCAACCTCCATCCAATAATTCAGCCTAATCATAATCAGGAAATAAAGCTTCGGCCAACCAAATCATAAAGATCTTCCATGTGTCACCAAATCATTCATTGATCGCTCTAACAATCTGGTCCAACCCGGTCAAGCTCAATCAACTGAGCTCTAGGCCCATTTGCCTTCTACCATGCTACCGTCGAGCCCAGATGACCCATTCGCAGTACAACGGTGAGCTCATCTGAGCTTTGTCTCGCCTTCCCACCGCACTACCGCAACCCTATTGGACCCACCTCGCGGTATAGCGGTAACTGCCTGTGTTGACCACCATCTTCACCATGCTACTGTTGACCTTCCAAAGCCATCCTATGGTGTGGTGGTAACCACCCGATAGACCGTCAGTGTTCATACTGCGCTACTACGGAGACCGCCAGGTATCACCATGGTAGAGCATTAACCGCTCTGGAAAACCACCAGTGGTCATGCCGCGGCCACCACAATCACCCAAAACACCGCCTGTGGTGGGGCAGTAACGATCACCACCGACCGCTAGTCACTTACCGTGGCCACCGCAATGAGAATTATCACTGCCTGTGGTAAGGCAATAGACTGTCACCCGCTAGCCACCACCACTACGCCGCTTACCGCATTACCTCGCCGTAAATAGGACCACCCAACGATAAGGCAGTAAGCCTTCACTCCGCCAATCAGCTGCTCACCGTGCAACCGTGCCACCTCCAAGAGACCTTTGCGGTATAGTGGTAGCATCTCCCAATTGCCAGACAAAGTAAGGTGGCCCACGGTAAAGCGATAAACCGCACAACCACACCACCAAGGAAAGAACGGGCAGCGGTATGGCGGTAAATGCCATAAACATGAAGAATCGCCTAAGTCTTCAATCGAAAAGACCAGAAAGTTGAGGCAAACTTTCCCAACAATCTCCCACTTGCCAAAGACTTTCAAGCTTCCTCCAAAAAACTCGAACACAGACCAACACCAGCTTCCATGCTCCAACCAAGACCCCTACAATGACATAAAAAAATGTCCACCATCTCAGGAAACAAATCCAAACACAAGAACATGCCAAGGAAAAAAAAGAATAGTCTCAGGAATGCAAACATCTTATTCTTCAAGCAGTAAAGGCACCAAAACAACAACAAAGCATCTCCAGAACAAGAAACCAACCAACTAGAACAACAACCATAAAACTGATTGCCCTCCATCCAACTGACCAAACCCATGCGACTGAAAAACCAACACCATAGCTCGTGTTGAATCATCCAACCACCCATACCTCAGAGGTATGAACATCAATGAACTCATGCCATCACACAACCAACCCAACAACAACAAACACAAGAACCATGTGTTAACTAGTAAGTAGGACCATACACGTCCGAGTACTCCCACTGCAAAGTTACTAGCTAGATGAGTACAAACAAAGCACCATCACACATGATCCAGGCACACCAAGTCCACCAAACCCTACATATTAAAGAAGTAACCATGTGGTTACAAGGGAAACCCACTCTGATCTGCACAACCTGCAACCACCTGCTGCAAGAAATGTTTCTCTCAACACCTTCCACCATTCTTCCAAGGTCCTCCAAATCTGACTAAAGAAAGAGGTCATAGGAATCTATGCATTATCAACAAAGTGACAACACATGACCAAAAAAGACCACCACGGCTCCACAAAGATATCTTACATCTTAAGTCAAGAACATTCAGGAAGAAAAGACCAGATTAGAGAGAAAAAAAAAATCATAACATGCTCTTCTACAAACACTTCTAAATGCTAGTTATGACAAGTATGATCTTCTTCACATCCCAAAGGTAAAAGCCTTAACAACACCCAACTACACCATGGATGTAAGCATCAAGAAGATCAGACAAACCCATACACCATCTCCTGTCAGTCCTCAAAAGCACAAGGAGATACACAATGCTAGCCATCTTCCATTATGAATCCTCCAGAATCTTAAAATAGCAACTCAAGATTCATACCAATCAAAGATAAAGCATAACACACCTAAAAAGTATAATGGGAAAATACCTTTCACAAGAACACTTCTGAGCAGACCAAGGAGAAAATAAAACATGCTCCTCTAAGATATACAATTCACCGTGACTTACCCAAGAGCATTCTCCTTCAAGGTTTTTGTTGAATTCGCATTCAACCAAGGTGTAGGCTTCTCGAACTTTTAGCTGTAACAACAAAATTCTCATAAGAATTCCAGCCTCACCTTATTCTCCATGCATCCATGAGTATCAACAACCTGTCATCTCATGTTGACTCCAATCTACAATACTGCAACAATCATGAATTCCACCAACATATGATCAATGCACTCAAAACATAGAAAAACCCTAGACCACTGTCAAAGCTTCAAAACTTATCATGACACCATGATCTACACATCCCCATTTAGAGATACCATGCTTCAAGTGAACAAGCTATGGTCTAAAGAGCAAATCAAAATTCCAAAACTCTAAGAAAGAGTAACCATAACATAAAGCAAACAACTCTAAACCAAAACAAACATCACCTGTCAAGCACCACCAGCAACTCAGCCATAACTAACAAGGTCCTCCATGGCTCCAAGATGCTGCACATCTTCAAATAGTGACCATGCAAATATGAAAGAACTCTTCTACAACACCAAAGAAGGA
Organism: Sequoiadendron giganteum; assembly: GCA_007115665.2. Taxonomy (NCBI): domain Eukaryota; kingdom Viridiplantae; phylum Streptophyta; class Pinopsida; order Cupressales; family Cupressaceae; genus Sequoiadendron; species Sequoiadendron giganteum. Next base: position 705,120,928 of record CM021103.1, read on the forward strand.
CACCGGTCATTGCTAAAGCTCCCACTACAACGTGACATCGAGATTTCTAAGCACCATGATTGACCACAACATCACTGTTAAAATCTTACACTAACCAGTGTAAAAAGCTCTTCATGAAAACGTGAATCTCATGCTATAGGTCCCCATAATTGACTATTCAGGTACTTAGAATTCCATTTACGTTCTCATCTCAAAAACAACCACACCAATGCACAAGTGACCAAAGACAAGGTTAGCTAATAGATCTGCAACAACACAGAAGCAATCATGTGGATATAGACAGTCCACTCCCGAGTTGTCTCACAATAGTCAATAGGTAGCTAATCTATCAACCACACAACTTAGAGATCCACTTCAACAACTGCAAATCTATCATCACACTAGAAACTGCAAAACTGAGATAAACAAGAGGAACAACCATGTAGACAACCATGACTCAAACACTAGATCAAGGACCAAATCTAATTTTCCAATCATGTCCACAACTCAAGCACCATAGTCCAAGCAACCATTAAGCACACACCACAGGAATGTTGAATGAGTAAAACATATACCAACACTCCCATGCAAAGAAGACATCACACCTTCTCTAAGACATGTCGAGTTGTAACTATCTCATCCAATCACACCCCAAAAGATAGGATATGGAAAATAGCAGACAACAACTCCACAAAACGCAAGTTTTCCTTGACCGTGTAAAACCTGCAAAACCACAGTGTTTATAAAATACCCATGCATCTCCATCTTCATTGCTCATCTGGATGACTCAAGAGTCTACACACAACCATCACGGTTAACCAGAACAATGAAAGAACATGAAGATGCAACATGAAATTTTTAGGAAAGTCTACAGAAAACCTTCAGAGCCAAAGACATGAATTTGAACCATGCAAGTGCAAGAAACAGGCATGCAGGAACAACAGGTCCATTTCAGACCAGTTCCAACACCACAGTCATGCACAAGAAAAAGAGAGAGTGAGGCTATCCAGAAGTTGCAAACCACCAAGGTCACTTCATAGCCTCCATGCAATCATAGCCCTAGAGAAACTGCCTTCAATGCTAAGTCAAAAACACCCAGCACAAGCACAACTCTCCATAGCTAATCAATAAAACAAGTAAGTCCATACCGCCAAGGAGCCTCACACATAGACACCTAGTATGAACACCACGCTTTGCTGCAACACAACCATGAACATACCTCACACTCTTTGCATCAAGAACTTTGTTACCAACAAGGAGCATCAGATCACATTGCCACAACATGATCAACTCCATACTTCTCCAACGTCTTTCAAACTATGTGTTGAATCAAAGAAGCACACACTTCCATTCATTGGAGGATCAATCACCAACTAATTTCTCCAGACTTCCTCAAGCTTGCCAGGCTAAGAAATCGACACAAGAGAAAACCCAGAACTTCAGCAACCAGGAGAAGAATATGATACCACTGGTTGCTATCATCAAGCCTTGGCCTCTTTCAACCAAATCTGATACCACTTATTGGTATCAAGAGCAACAAGCTACTAGCTCTGATATAACTTGTTGGTATCAAGAGAAACAAGATACTAGCTCTGATACCACTTGTTGGGGATAAGGAGTTCAGTCTATCATCAAGATAGGAATCTAAGATAGTAGTGCTTTAGTGATTTCAATTTAGAATCACCCCAAAGACACACACAACTGTACCATAAAGTAGAAACAGGCACAATGAATCCCCCATTGATCCTTCTGAGGAAAGTAAATGCATAAATAATAACAGATTCAACACAAATAGATAATCATGAAAGACAAAAAGGATGACACACAGATATACATGGGGAAAACCCTTTTGGGTAAAAAACCCCACACTCCAAAATATCGAGTCATTGTATTATTCAGCAACAGAAAATAGTTACAATACAATCTCAGGCTCATAGCCTATTTAGGAGTTACATCTTGTTCATCTGGAGAATAGTAGGCAACACAAAACCAGAACCTTCACATAGTTGCGATGTCATACATCTGACATACTATATAGATTCCCTTCAGCTCCTCAGAAATAATTGTCTTAGCCAGCCTCTCGGCCAGCACAACCCCAAAGCCTCACAACAGGTTCACATCTTAACAGATCTGAGAGTCTAGGTGTTCACAGTTGAACCGCTTGAATACATATACTATGTGCCAATCTGTCTTGCCAGTCCAACCTTCAACGGTCAATAGGATAAATAAATTATCCACCTGCAAGCACCCACACTTCACTGATAATGTGCATTGCTCAAACAACATGCATCAAGTCACTCGACATTAAAAAGGTTGTTGAAAACATGTCCATCAACCTCGATCCAATAATGTAGCCCAATCGTAATAAGGAAATAAAGCTTCAGCCAACTAGATCATAACGATCTTCCATGTGTCACCAACTCATTCGTTGATTGCTCTAATAGTTTGGTCCAACCCGGTCAAGCTCGATCAACCGAGATCTAAGCCCATTTTCCTTCTACCGTGCTACCGCCGAGCCCAGACGACCCAGTTGCGGTACAATGGTGAGCTCATCCGAGCTCTATCTCACCTTCCCACCATGCTACCACAGCCCTGTTAGACCCACCTCGCGGTATGGCGGTAACTGCTTGCGTTGACTGCCATCTTCACTATGCTACTGGTGCCCTTCCAAAGCCATCCTGCGGTGTGACGGTAACCGCTCGGTAGAACGCCAGTGGTCATATCGCGGCCACCGCGGTCACCCAAAACATCACCCGCAGTGGGGCGATAACGGTCACCATCGACTGCTAGCCCATTACCACGGCCACCATGGTTAGACTTCTCACCGCCTGCGATAAGGCGGTAAACCATCACCCGCTAGTCGCTACCATTGTGTTGCTTACTGCGTTACCTCATCACCAATAGGACCACCTAGTGATAAGGCAATAAGCCTTCACTCCACCACTCAGTTGCTCACCGCGCAACCACACCACCTCCAAGAGACCTCTATGGTATAGCGATAGCACCACCCAACCACCAAACAGAGTAAGGTGGCCCGCGATAAAGCGATAAACCACACTATCATGCCACCAAGGAAATAACAGGCAGCGGTATGGCGGTAAAGGCCATAAACATGAAGAAATCGCCTATGTCTTCAATGGAAAAGACTAGAAAGTTGAGGTAGACTTTCCCAACACAACCTTAGTCAACACTCTCAGGAACCTAACTTGTTCTTACTCTATTAATACTAAATATAATTTTTGTACCACTTATGCTTTGAAACTTGAAATATGCATACCTCATATTTTTGTTGAGCTATTCTTCGAGCTGCAAGGCCATATCTTCATGTGCAGAGAAATGTGAAGCATTTTATAGAGCTCTTGTAGTGCTAGTCTTTGTGCCTTCAACAATTTGGAGACTTATGCATTTTTGTTGGTGTGAATAAATATCTTGTACCTAGTTAATTCACTTACTGAGGAATTAAGGGACATATTCACATGTTAAGTTCACTTAGGATATAAGATTCCTTCTAGAATTCTTAGTTGGTTTTTTTAGAAATTATCTCATCTAGCTTGTAATGCTTGATTCCTAGGTAGTTAGGTTGTTAGTTGTCAAATTTTATAGGATTAATGCACTTGTTATGATCTTGTCTAATCCTATCTATCACCTTGCCTTTATAAGCAAGGTATCTCATGTACATTTGCATATTCAACCAATATTCAATATTGCATTGTTGAAGCAAGTATTCTTTCTATTTTCTTTCTTATGGAAGATATTTTGGTCTAGAAACTATTCCTGGGGGTTTTGAGGAGTCACCATTAACTCCTACATGGTATCAGAGCTCTAGTATTGTAGATTCCTTCCCATATCTAAGGGTTTTGTGTTGGATTGAAGATTTTGTTGGGTGCATTTTTGGGTTTCAAGGACCTCACGGTTGAATTCAAGGCGTGAAAGAAAGTCAAGTTTTCCTTTTGTTTTGTCAAATTTGGTTATGTTTTTCCAGATCTTTGAGGGTTTGAAAAAGTGTGAAGATTAGATGATCCAGGAGGTCACTGATTTTTTGGAGCACTTTAAGCCTAGATCGACATCACCATTGTTTTCAGGAGGTTGATCTAAGGAATTTTGACTGTAAATTCGTCCATTTTTGGCAAAGTTATTTTTGTGGAAAAAAAATTGCCCAAGTAGGCCATACAACCTTTCGAGCTTGCAGATCATACAATTTTATTTTCAATATATATATATATATATAATTAAAAAACTGCAACTTTTGTAAAGTTTGGGGAAAATATTAAAAAAAAATTGTTGGGGTTTTATTAAAAATTATACAGATTTAATTTATTGGGTCGACATATTTAGTGAAATATTCCATAGAGAATATTCTTTGTGTACCCTTAATCTACCTGCAGATCAATCAACATCGGTCGGTGTCACATTTTGATTAAGGGTAAAAAAAGGGTTTTTATGGGGCCTAAAACCCAGTATAAAGGAAAGCAAGCTACACTTATGATAAACCATAAACCAACAACAACATTACAACAACCTCAACAAGATAAATGTGACATACACTACAAATAAAAAACAAGCAAGGGCTTGAGACCCTTACAGAACCTGATTTTAACTAGGACCGATAACACTTTTATCTGGGCCTAGAAACCCATAAGAGTACAAATGACCTGCCTACATCTGCTAGGCATCAACACAACAACCTATTTTTAACCAGTACTAGAAACCCAACAACCAATAACCACCAGAAAAAACTGGAAACAAAGCAACAATGTTGCAACCAACCATCTGCTCAGTATCAGCGATACAGAGCCCAACAAAAGAAACAATAATTTAATGGTAAAGGACACCATTAAACCCAAACCCTTAATCAAGAACACCAACAAATGAAAGGAGAAACATCCCTTGAAACTACCAAACACAACACAGGCCAACTCCAAATCCACCTCAAGAGGAAGGAGGTCCCCTCTATAGGAGAGGATGTTGTGAAAACCCAAAAAACCAATAACACACCTCTCCAACAACCTCGAGCACCACCTCAATAGGAACACCACCAGAGGAAACTAGAAAAGAGGACTTTCAACCACTTCCACCGCACCCACCTCCAACTCAATAGGAAATGAATCTTGACCATCAAGAGCAGTCTTCGCCTCAAAATAAGACACAAAGCAAAGGAAATGGAAGAAAACCAGAGCATTAGAAGACTAGGGAAACACACCATCCTTTGGCTGAGCAAGTAGGAGCTCCAAGAGAGAAACCATAGCTAAAAAAACATGAGAAGAAAAAGGGACATCTTCAATAGGAAAGCTACATCCCAAAGCATCAACATGGAAGGAAATCCACCTATCCAACAAAGTCTCAAAGGTAGATAAACCATTCAACTTCACCCTCACGAGACAAACCAAGACCTCCACCACCAATCAAGGAAAACTGTTGGGAGCTATCCTTAGCAACATAGAAGCCCCACAAAGGGAAAATAAAAGCTTTGCAAGAGAGCCCAAGAAAAAATAGACTCCAAGATTCTTGCCTCATGAGCATGTACCACACCTCCATCATTCAAGGCATATCTAGAGCAGGCAGAGAAGCCATGCCAACCTAGCAGACAACATGCACCACTGAAGAAAAGTCAGCACAATAGAGGCAGGAAACCCAAAATCTCCTAGGTAGGTAGCACACTTCATGACTCCAATTGGACAAATCCAACAAAAAATCTTTAAAATCAATCCAAAAACTTAGAGCCAGAGCCCCAACAAAAGAAATCCCTAGAAAATGAGACCCAACAGAGCAAGGCTTGAACAAGAGGAGGCACCGCACACAAAAAGGCTCACAACCGTCGAATCCTTTACCCATGGGTGCAACTTCCTCACAGCCATACACCATCAAAGTCAAGACAACCTCAAAATAAGATCCAATGGTTTGCTAGTAACACCACCCATCGGCAGCCACAAAACCACCATAACCCAGAAACACAGAGTAAGGGTCATCTAGGAGACAGTAGAACAAAGACCTCTCCATAGTCTCCAAAACCATCAACAATGGAAAATTTTGAACAGAAAAATAACTCATCAAAGATTCCACACTTTTCTACTCCAACCCACCAAGCAAAACAAGGGACTCCAACCCCCAAACACCCAAACACAGAGCCCTCAGATGAACCAAGGCCGAAGGGAAATCCTCGTGCTAGGAGAGAGGGACAAAACAGAAAGTAACAAGGCCCAACAACATAAAACTAGACCTCACCACCCCGACAAAACCAACTCTCCACACACCCATAACAAAAGTTTCCTCAAACAACTAAGACTAGCCTCCCAGGTCACATTCACCATGCATCTCTGGGACGAAAGAAGATCCCCCAAAAGGAACAACGCCCTCAACACATCCATCATCATCTGCAACAGTCCAATAGACAACCAAGCTAACCCCACCCGATACCACTTGTAGAAGAACCTGTGCATGAAGAGCAGGCACCCAAGACACTTGGAGGCAGCCAGCAGACATGCTCTTATCCTCGTCTATGCCTTCATGTCTATCTCCTTCCTCATCCAAAGCATTCAAACAACCCTCGCTCTTCCCACCTACGCCACTCTTCCCGCTCTCCATTCTTAATACAAATTTTTCATAGTATGTGAGAAACTATTAGTCGATGTCACGTTACATCACCAGTAGGGTACAATTTTGATTTAAATATCGCATATTTTTTAATATTAAAAACATTTATTTTAAAAATTTGAAATAAAAGTTTTTGTCAATATTTGTTTCAAGAAAATGAGTTTGAGCCGCAATCATATTATACTACGGGGGCTTCTCGCCCTAGGTGGTGCAACTCCATCCATCGCCCCCGCTCAACTCGCCGCCACTAGTGGTGGTGGTGGGTTTTTTTTTTTAAACCTTGTAAGCCACTGGTCTTATTAGTGACCAAGTGCCGAAAGATTTCAGCCCTAAGCGCTCAATTTTCACACCTACTTAGCTTGTGTTTTCCCTCCAAGCTCTAAATAGGGCATTTTTTCATTTTTCCATAACTTTCACATATGAAGGAAAAAAATTTGAAACAAAATATTGTTGGGAAGCTGACAATCTCAAATTTTCATTAGTGTAGGTGTTTTGTATATATTTTATAGTTTTGTGCCATTTTTTATGGTTGAAGCCAAATCTTTCTTTTCAGCCTATGAGCTCATAATTTTTTTCTTTGGACTCCATTTTTCTTGATTTTTGCGGCATCAAGAAGGTATTCAGAAGCACTATAGATCTATTCATGCAATTTTTGTAGATTTTTTTCCATAATTTCAAATTTTCAATTTGAATATGATTAGGTACTTTTGGATACATTGTTGTAAATTTACAAGAGAAGGTGTCATTTTTTTAGGACAAAGAGGTTAATTACTTGTATTATGAAGAGAAATTTGTTGTTCCTCTATTATAATATTTGATTTCATCATGGATTTTCCAAAAGTTATACTTTTAACCCCATATAACTATCATGAATGGAAATAAAAAATGGGGATGTTATTGTTAAAATTGAAGTTGCAAAGAATCACATTTGACCAAGATCTATAACCCACAAGAGTTTCCAAAAGAAGAAAATGGCTTGATAGAAGGGATGAAGGTCTTGGTACTCTTCTTTTGTCCATTTCTCTAGATCTTAGATATCATGTTGCATCTTGCACACATCCTAATCAAATTTGGACTACTTTAGAGGGTCTTTTTAGCAAACTAGATAAAATGAGGAGATTTGAGTTGGAGAATGAACTAATGGGTCTAAATCCTTTAGATTTTGGCAATATCTAAGACTTGTTCTCTAAGCTCAATTCTATTAGATTGCAGTTATCTAATTGTGGGGTCACTAAAGAGAATGAACAATTTATTCTTTCTATTCTTACTAAGCTTGGTCCTGATTATTCAATGTTTGTTTCTACATTTTATGCTACAATGGATGCCTTGGGCAATACATACAAAATGCCTTCTCTTGATTATTTGTGGCTCAACTCTCAAGGGAACATGCCAAATTGGTACACATGGACACATTGAAGTCTTCCACATCTCATACTCTTTTGCAAAGGATTCAAAGGATTCAAGTGGAAAAGGTAAGAAGCAGAAGAAGGACCCCAAGTATAATGAGGAAGGTAAAGATTTTCCTTCACATATCACTCTTGAGTCCAGTCCCTCTTCTAAAGAGGAATTATCTAGAAAGAATAAGTTCAAGTATGCACATTGAAATTTTTAGGACATGATGAGCATAGATTTTATAATAAGAAGATTAATGAACTCACACACCTTCAAAAGAATAGCATACGACTGCCATCATCAGTTTCTTCTACTTCTTCTTTAGCATCTCAATCAATAACACCTTCATCTTCACAGTCAAAGAATACAAGATATACAACTAGTTTGAACAAACTAAAATGAAAATCACTCTTGGACTCTACAATTACTAAGCCTAATATATGGCTTCTTGATTCACGGGCATCTCATCATATGGCATCATCTATGGGAATTTTCTCTTCTTTTGAGCCTTGTAATTCACCTCATATTTTGATGGGTAACAATACTTAGATGAAGGTAAGTGGGAAGGGTTCTATTGACATGGGAGAGGGTACTTTTAATGATGTACTTTATGTTCCTTCTTTGTCCATTAATCTCCTTTCTATTTATCAAATTATCCATGGTGGTCAAGGTAAATAGTTGAGTTCACTCCTAATAGAGTGTACATAAGGGAATTGGAGACTAGGGATATTTTTTCTATCAAGATGGTTTATCACTCATCTTGTTTGTATTCATTTTTCACATTTTGCTTCAAAAGAAGATAATGTTCCTTTGACTACATCTCACACTCCATAGTTGAGTGTGAACCATGTTTGTGAGGAGAAGTTTGGTCAATTAAACCTTGGTATTCTAGAGATTAGTGTTGAGCTTCCTACTCCTCCACCTTCTACTTTTTCAGCGATTAGTGCTTCCATTCAACAGGATGATCATACTTTTTCAGATCTTGTTTTATGGGATGAGTATTTGACAAGGATTTCTAACTTATTTGTGGAGTATTATACTATAGATTTGGAGGAAACACTTGAGGGGGTTTCTCTCCTCTTTGATGATAGTTTGAACACAAGTATTATCCCATCTTCTTTGTCTTTGGATATTGGAATTCATGAGTCTCCTCATTCTCTTGATTTGTCATGTTTCTTGGTTTATTTTAACCATAATTATGTTGTGACTTATTCAAGATTGGAGACTCCTAATGAATTTTCAGAGACACACATGTTGAGACTTCATTCTTCCTCCTTTCAGTTTGACATGGAGTGGCTTCTTCATCAGCCTATGGATTTGTTTCATCCTAAGGGAAGATGTGTTGTTTATAGGCATTGGATTATGTTTTATCTTCAGACATTAAACATATTTGTAGGAGATTACACATTGTGGGGGGGATATCCTATCTCTCTCTCTTTCCCTCTTATAAAGGGGTCATTGATTGTATATACATGATGGATGTAGTCCTTTGGGGGTATGATTATTCTCCATACATCATCTTGTTTCTTTATTTTCTCTCTTTTGGAGAAGATTTTTGTCCCATAGGGTTTTCTCTTTTTCTCCGTTTGTGAGAGATTGTATTGACTGCATTTACATTTTCACTATAAATGGGTACCTAACATGGCCTAGTAGTCAGGACTCATCTTCATCTTCATAGTCTTTTTGCATAGTGTGCATAACAATCTTCTCCCTAAGTTGCACTTAAGGGGAGGGTGTTGGTGTGAATAAATATATTATACCTAGTTAATTCACTTACTAGGGAATTAGGGGACATGTTCACATGTTAAGTTTACTTAGGATAAAATATTTCTTCTAGAAGTCTTAGTTGTCTTTTCTAGAACTAGTCTTATCTAGCTTGTAATGCTTGATTCCTAGGTAGTTAGGTTGTTATTTGTCACACGTTATAGGATTAATACACTTGTCATGATCTTGTCTACTCCTATCTATCACCTTGCCTTTATAAGTAAGGCATATCATGTACATTTGCATATTCAACCAATATTCAATATTGCATTGTTGAAGCAAGTATTCTTTCCATTTTTCTCTCTTGTGGAAGATATTTTGGTCTAGCAACTATTCTTGGGGGTGTTGAGGAGTCACCATAACTCCTACAATTTCTCTTCATACCCATGTGAAGTCTTTCATCAGAAACATCACTCAAATCACTTTGACATCCAACTATAAACTTCAAAAGATAAGGTACAACTATGTACCAATGATAACCTTATAGCCCTTCAACACAACTCTTCATTAAAGACAACATACAGGTGCATGTGATAGTAACATAAGTTGACATCAGTGACAACACACTAGCAATATATTTGCCAATGGACTATTATTGATCCTACAACACCAAGTAGAAACCAAGTTGGGTCTTGTGACTAAACAATGAAGTAGATTAAAGCAAGAATGATCTAGACTGTCCTCATTTATTAACATGCTTATGGAAACCAAAACTAATTATACATCAAGTCATAAAAATACTTCCTAAAACTATAAACCTCAGTAATCTTTAAACTTAACTCTCCTTCAATTAATTTTTTAACATTTGACATCCCTATTATTTATGAATAATATATTTATTAAATTATGCTTGCTATTTTTTCTCCTTCCTAATTCTTATTGAATTAAACCATTTCCTTTTATAGAAAACTTTTAAAAACCTTCTTTATATATTGAACCATCTTATTTCAATCTTAATTAATATTAAAAGCCTAGTACTTCTACATGTTGAAGTGAAACTTCATTTTTCTAAAGATGATACATTTACTTATAATTTTTTCAATCGTACAAATTACATTTTATAATTTTAATAACATATTTTTTAAATATCTAATAAATAAGATAATTTTGTCTTTATTTTTATTTAGTTGTAACCAATCTAGTATGTGAATCTCCATATTAAGAACACCTTTATAATTATACATTTAGTATACTAGTATGTGTGTGTATAAGATGTTAAAAGATATAATAGTGATTTCTATCAACATCTTTTAGATAAATGTATTTAATATATCTATTTTAGTAATATTTATACATGTGACATATCCAATGACATTTTGACATGACCCTAGAGAGTTTGACCATTACTTTGAAATTTTATTTGAAAATACATCCCCACAAATATCTTAGAACATATGAACTTTTCAAACTCTATTCATAGATTAGAGGATAACATCACTCTTTCCTTAGTAGTTAATAAGTCAACATCAAGTCCATTATTTTGATTAGTGATAGAATGGTACCCCTTCCTTTTGTTGGAGTGCTACTTTAATCAATATTTTAACAAGTACAATTTTCTTATGATTGTGCACTTTATCAATCTTATAAGTAGATTTATATCATTGTCAAACTTTGATAATAGTTGAATACAATGCAACATCAATTATTCCCAATAACTTGCAACCACAATTTAATATAATAACACGAACTTTCTTCATGATTTTGTTGAGAGAGATTTCATTTGAGAGTATACAACTTCCTTGAAAGAAACTTTTTAACATGAATACTTATTTAGTTAATTTCTGTTTTAATCATAACATTATCTTTTTGAAATCGACATAATAAATTAATAAGTAGGAGGTATTTTCCACAATGTGTAGTTATTGGAGTCAAACTCATTGACCCATGTTTCATAGATAGTGGTTCAAGAAAGAAAAAAATTAACTAATTACAAATATATATTATAAAATTATATATTTATTGAACATACATTTCAAAATGAACATCACTTATACATTTTTTATATGTATAAACTATGACGAAATTGAATCTACATGAACAAAAAAATTTTTTTGTTAATTTAAAGAGAATATACAAATGAAAAAAGTGATATATAATGTATCTACAATTAGTATTAATATTATTTTTAAAAACAATAACATAAATAAATTAAGTGAAATCTAATGTACCTAAAATTAATATCAAAATTATATTTAAAAGCAAGAATATAAATAAATTATATTATCTATACATTTTTAAAAGACATGTTGATTTACTTTAAACGATATTAAAATTGTTATGGAAATCATGAGCATCACTTTTTTATATATAATACCTATGACAAAATTGACTTTACAAATTAAAAAAAATCTATTATTGTTTAGTGAGAATATAAAGATAAAAAGGTTAAATTTAATATATATAAAACTACTACTAAAAATATAGATATAAATAAAATATATTATCTAAAAGACAAGTTGATTTACTTAAAAAAATATTAAAATTATTGTGGTTATCACCAAATATATAACATCAATATTTAAATTAATAAAAAAAATTGAACTAAATGAAATTTCAATTGAGAAAATAAAAATGTCTTACTCAGTTTCTCTTTCATAGTCAAAAGTGATGTTTGACCCGTCATCTCCTTCATTCAATGCACTAATATATTTCTGTAAAGACAAAATGTACAAGAAATACTTATGATTGCCTTTTTTCACGAAATAAAGTTCAAAGGAAATATTATTAAAAAATTCTACAAATTAAGGACAGTTGAATTAAAAAACTTAAAATTAAAATTACATTTTATTTTTTAACTAAATTACATGGTCATTCTTAAAAGAAACAAAACTCATAGCATATCTGTGGCGGCTAACATTATAATTATTTAAGTGCATTCTAGAAATTTAACAAGATTATCCTTTTCTCGGGAATATTAAAATAATAATAATAATATTAATCCACACTTTATAGCCGTCACCTACGAACACACTTTATTAGATACCTTGTTTTCTTCTTCACGCTTCTACCTTTGCTGACGTCAGATTAACTAATATATTTATTTGCTTATCCAACTGTCAAAAGGTTGAAAGACACGTGTAACATTAAAACTAGTTATTTATTTGCCTATCTAACTGTCAAAAAGTGTAAAAAGACACGTATAACATTAAAACTAGTTATTTATTTTGCTTATCTAACTGTCAAAAGTGTAAAAGGACAGGTGTAACATTAAAACTAATTATTTATCTGCTTATCTAACTGTCAGTCTAACATTAAAACTATTTATTTATTTGCTTATCTAACTGTCAAAACAATAAAATGACACGTGCAACATTGAAACTAGGTTTAGTAATGGTGTGTAATTGAGTCCACCAATAGGATCCCATTCCCCTATAAGTGGAGCCTATCACAATGTATTCTTATATTTCAATCATGCACCAATAAAATTGTATTGTCAAAGAATACATTTTTAATCAAATATAAAAGTCCTATATATAATAATGAAAATAAAGTGTTTTTCACCACTTTTTAGACTGACAACACCACTTTTTAGGCTGACAACAATTAAAGTGCAATTATAAAGAAAGTATAATCTATTGATTTGGGATTGATGATTGATAAAAGGGCTTAACAAGAGCCTCTATCTTTATTGAGTTGGGGGTACATAAAGGTTGATCAAAAGTACAACTGCAACAAAGTTGTTAATAATAATCTATAAAAATTAAACAATTATGTAATCAATTCTACCAAGCCTCAAACTTTTAATTTGGGCATGATACTAATTATACTTTTAATTCAGGTATGACACTAAGATACATGTTTTGGAAGATCTTTCTTCTTTTTATGGACCAATGCTCGAGTATTCTTGTCATCCAAATCCATAGACTTAGGAGAAGGGGGGGTAGAGAAAATTACAACAATATGAGGCAACATACATCTAAGCCAAAAGTCATCCATTGACTAAGCAACCACGTGTTAGGGAATCTCATCCATCAAAGTTAGCCAAAGGTCGAACCTAGCTCGAATGTGCCTCCAAGCATTTGAACCTTGGTATATCGATTTTCATCAAATTCCAACATCCTAACCAATTGTGCTCTACTATTTGAGCTACAAATCTTTGGCTATATTTAGTTTTTATTTCAATAAAGATGTTTTTATGTAGATTTTATGAATCTAGTTGCAGAGGTGAATTTTATGATATATTATTTTCTTATAAATCTAACAATGTAATGTCTTGTAGCATCATAAATTGTCTACCTTGACAATTTCACACTAGATTTTGTTGCCTCCTATGTGCTTGGACCTAATCATGCACCTAATTTCCTAAACTATGCATTCCATGACCTATTTATTCATTTATCAAGAAATCAAATGTGCAAAACCAAAGTAGGCATTTAATATTTTTCCCCTGATAATTCAAATCTCGAAAAAGTGGGTTTAGCCAAGAGCACCCTTGTTCCCTTAAAATGGCCCCAAATTTAAATATGTCAGGGTTGGTAATTTATTATTTGAGTTTTAAATCCTAAATGTCAGCTATCGAGATTTAATTTGTGAAAAATTAGATTAATTGCATATAAATACATAGTATTTTCACAATTTTAAGGAACAAGGAGGATCAAACAATTTTTGAGAGCAATTATTATCAAGTCAAGAGCATTCAAGAGTAGAATTTGCAAAATTATTGCAGCATTTCAACATCAAAGCATCATGTCAAGTTTTATGTGAGTTTGTTCATACTTATGCATGCATTTTGTTTGTGATTACTAATACTTGTAGGTCTTCAAATCAAGTCAAGACAAATAGCAATCAAGCGTTGAGGTGATGCGTATGACTTTGACCCTTCAAGGAGATTAGATTTGAGTGGTGAGTTATAGTCAATTGTTGATTCATTACTCCATTATCATTTCACCTCTATCCCTCAAAAGAATAAGCTCTCTCTATCATCAATTTTTCCATTGTGGATGTAGAAATACCAACACGGGGTTTGATCGATGCAAGCCCCTATATGGCACAACCCTTCCTCTCTCTTTGAATGTGCAGGTTGTAAATATGAAGAATATTGGAGGAATATTGAAGACTAATTTCTCATTGATGCATTCAAGCCCTATAACTTGACAAGATATGGAAACTCAATTATCTTAGTGAACGACGAAGTTCCAACAACAAGGTCTAGAAGGAAGAAGCATCAAACCAGGGACCTAAGGACTATGCAAGAAGATTTTAGTTTAAGATCTCCAATCTATGGTGCCTTGGGTTCCATTGTCTTGTCAAATCAAGCTCAAACTCAAATCACAGGTGCACACATATCTAATTTTCTCATTTCTGGTCATTGATTTGGGTTATCACTTTCTAGATTGTCTGTTTTCATATTAGATCAATGAATTTTCATAATTATCTAGTTACATCATTGCATTCCACCAAAATTCCATTTCCAAACACACTCCACACAACAACAAAAAATGGGAACCATAAAGCAAGAATAGGTTGACTCATCTCTTAGGAACTACAAGTTAATTTAGTGTCCTTGCTCATCATCAATTCCCCCGATGTCATGCTTGGAAAGGCGACTAATCCTAAGTAAGCCATAGGGTTTCACTTTTCTAACATAACATGTCTAAATTCACTTCTATATGTGTAGACCTAATCACCATGAGTGCAAACCTAATCTCTGTGAATGTGAATCTAAACATCCACACACACATAAATAGTAACTCACAAATTTGATCTATTATAAGGTGGATTATTGGAATTTAGTTGTCATAATATCTTATGTTTATGAAACAAATAAAAATGGAGAACCCTAGGTCTACTATGTAAACCTAGGATTCAAAAAGCTAGGAAGGGTGTGTGGTATTTTCCTATGTATTCATTAAGATGGAGATTAAAAAGGTGATTAGATTAACTTTCAACCATGAAGGTGAGCCAATTAGACCTAAGTCTCCATCCTATTAAGGATTAGAATGATTTGGAATTGATTTTCTATGATTAACCTAATTAGACTATGTGACCTAATATGTAAAATGCAATAATTCAACAATTAACAGACTGAAGTAGTAACTTGTAGGAAGATCTTGGAAGCGCAGAGGACTATGCACCTATCTTGAAAAGTTGGTTTTGACCACTATATGAGTACAAAGTTTCCCTAGGGAATATGTGTTTGTGTAGGACTTTTCTATTCTACTTTTGGGATCCTTTGATGATAAATCCGAGCTTTTGATTTCTAGTTGCGGGGTTGTCAAAACATTGTCGGATAATTTTATAGATTCAGGTTTATGTGAGTTGACAAGATGTAGGGCATCAAATGCAACAATGAAAAATTTGTCTTCAATATCCCTTCAATCCTCTTCAAACCTAAAACTTGCACATTCAAAGAGAGGGAAAATATTGGGCCATTTAGGGGCTTGCCTTAGTCAAAACCCGTGTAAGTGTTTCCACTTCCACAATGACAATGTCAATGATAGAAAGGATAAATTATAGGAAGGAATAATGAAATATCAAAGTGTTGCAACTCACAACCCTTTAATGGCTTCCTTGAAGGACTAAATTCATACACATTACCTTAAGGTCTTGGATCTTTCTTGCTTGATTTGTTTGAATGCTTTGAAGACCAATAAAAGTGTTAACCTTCACAAAACAATGATAACATGAACACACATAAACTCACATAAGACTTGACATGATGTTAGGATCTTGAATTGCTGCAATAAAGCTCTAAAATGTTGCTCTTGACTTATTCTTGAATGCTCTTAATGTTCACCTCTTTCTTGTTAGATTTCAAATGATGCAAGTATTTATAGGCATTTCTCTAATTTCTAACAAATTCAATCTTGATAACTGATATTTGTAAGTTGAATTTTGAATGTTAAAATACTGACGCGTGACATATCCAAAATTGATCCCTAAAATAATAGGGGGACCCATATGCCCTAGTTTTAATGTGTCATGACCCTATTTTCTAGGACATTAAGTGTCAGGGGCAAAATAATAACTAGATGCATTTTTCAATGCTTTCAATTTCTCGAAAAGAGGTACAAATGGGTTATGAAATGCATAATTTAGGAAATTAAGGGGTCAATTAGGCTCAATAATTTATGGGGGATGGAACCTAGTTTAAAATTATCAAGGGTGACAATTTACGACTCTCCATTTAGGCCCCACTTTAGTGAGAGTATGAACTTACACTTAGGCTCACACTAAAGTAGAAAATCTATGTCAAGAGGGGTCCAATTGTCCAAATGTCAAAAATATGGGATGAATAAGGATCAAGGGGGAGTGTGCAAGCCCTCATGATCCAAGATCCCATGGTAAACTAACATAAGAACAAAGGAACACACATGTACGATATACAGTAAGACAACATACAAAAAAATACATGTATTGAATGCACAAGACAACTAAGAGGGGTTGAATCAGTTGTACCTTAAAGATTAAAGGCCCTCAAAAATATTTAGATCCACATTAATTTAGTTAACCCTTAATCTATTAGAATGATTGATCATAAAAGTAGATAACATAAATATAACCAAATAAACACCATGCACAAAGAAACATTAGATTTATGTGGAAAATATAAGGAGGGAAAAACCATGGTGAGGATTAGCTCACAATATAAATTAATATCAATACCGATTACAAAGGGCTCACTACCCAAAAGAAAGAAAGGATCACTGCCAAAATAGAAGTGAAGATAGAGAAGAGTGTTACAATATTTTTTTTACCTCAATGCAACAAAAAATTCCACCACAACATCATCAACACCTTCACGGTCTTACTAAAGATAAGTAGGCACCATCTGATGCAAGAGCATCCCTAGCTATAAAGAAATCCTATATCAGCCACAAATAGTTCTTTCTTGCATTACATTTAGTAGCAATTCATCAGTTCATTTTCAAATTTTTCCTCATCATTGTTATCAGCTCGCATCATCTATGCTTGTCGATCAAAAGTTATCATTGATTATTTCTTCGCGGAGCATTTGAGACCGAAATACATATTTGGACATTCCCTGAGTTAATCAACCTTGTGGCTGACATAGATCTATTTTGGAGCTCAAGAAACCTATTTATAAGCATTGTATTCATTGGTAGTCATCAGTCAGTTAGGTAGAAATAGTTGAAAGATCATCACCAGATTTAGATTTATTTTTGCAATAACCCTTCGACGACATGTAATAAGGCTAATTAGGCTAGAATATGTTTGCAATCCTTTAAGGCATGACCTATGCAACTGGATATTTTCCTTTGTGGCCAATGTTTCATGGAAGCATTCTATCTTAAGGAAGATTCATGTTCGCACATCAATTTGTGTTGTTTCCACTATGTTGACTCATTGTCGCACGATTCAGATTGTTCCTTCTGGAACCCTCCTACCGTGACTGCACCAAGTGGTATTAGAGTGATTTTCAATTCATGAAGGCATTCCTTGAGGTGAACAGATTTCTAACTAGAGGCAGACTGCACCTATTTTCAACCGATCGTTAATTGTGAGGCGGTTGAAACATTTATAGCCAAATCATCGAATTGAGGCAGTTGCACCAGTTTTGAGGGGAGATATGCAACCAAGGAGAGTGATTTCTATGGAAAAAATTTCTGAAAGAATGGATGAAATGTTAGGGATGATGTTCGAAATACAAGTAAGGTTAGATGCGGTTTTAGAAGACCAAAGGCGGTGTTTAAACCCTAGGAAAAATGATGAAAGTGATGATGAAGTAGAACATGTGAATCAAATTGTAGAAAACCTAGATGATGAAGAAGAAGAATCAGATCATGTAAAGATGTTGAAAGCAATTTCAAAAATTGGTAAGCGACCTAGAGTTGAAATCCAAAATTACACAGGAAATTTGAATCCGAAAGAGTTGATTGACTGGATAAATGAAATGGAGGAATACTTCAAATATGAGGAAATTGAAGATTTGGAAAGACTCAAATTTGAGAAAACAAAATTGAAAGGCCATGTTGCATTATGGTGGAAAGAAGTTCAATTGGACTGAAACAAAAGAGGAAAAGAAAGAATCATCAAATGGGATAGAATGGTGACCAAATTGAAGAATCAATTCATACCAGCAGATTATGAATTTGAATTATTTAAGAGATTGCAGAACCTGAGACAAAAATAAATACCTATGAAGGAGCATACTAAGGAATTCTACAAACTGATAATCAGAACCGGTCATAGTGAAGTTAACAAAGAAAATATTGTGAGATATATCAATGGATTAAAGATAAAAATACAAGAAGATTCGAGTCTGGTCAAGATAATGTCCTTTGAAGAAGCATACCAATTTGCATTGAAAATAGAAGAGAAGCTAAACAAGAAGTTTGAAAAAATACAAAGAAGTGCAAGAGGAATATTTTAGAAAAATGGAAAATGGTCTAGAGAAAGAAGACCATATGTGGAGCTAAACAAAGATTCAAAGCCCTATTGGAGTGAAGAAAAGGATGCCAAACTGTACCACAAAGGAAGAGAAGACCAAAATTTCTACCCCAGTAATAGAGAAGGCCATAATTCTTACCGTAACAATGGATTCTGGAAAGATGAAAGATGATCTGAGAGAAGACCATTATGAGGAACTTGTTTCAAGTGTGGAGGAGAAGGACATAGAGCATTTGAGTGCCATCGAGGAAGTATCAAAAATAAATTTGAGCATACCATAAGAACAACTTATGTAGAGTAAGAAAATGTTGGATCACCTAATTTATGTGGAAAACCAGAAAAAGGTGAATCATTGGTAATGAGAAGAGCTTTGATGCATGAAGAAGTAATAGAGGAACCACCTCAAAGGAAAAGTTTATTTAGAACTAGATGTGAGTTCGGAGGAAAGGTATGTAAAGTCATCATTAATAGTGGTAGAACTGATAATCTAGTTTCATAGGAGGTGGTAACGAAGGTGAATTTGAAGAGATCGAAATACCCGAACCCTTATAGGATAGCATGGATTCAAGATGATCATAAGATATTGGTGAATGAATAATGTTTGGTGAAGTTTCATATCGGATCATATAGGGATGAAGTATTATGTGATATTATGTCTATGGATGCATATCATTTACTACTAGGAAGACCATGGTAATATGATAAGAAAGCAATTCATGATGGAAGAAGAAATAATTACATCATGACATCAAATGGAAGAAGAATCAAGTTGATACCATTGGAGGAAGAGGAGAAGACCAAATTTTGTGGCAGTGCCAGACTATGTTTGATAGATGGAAGGAAATTTATTTATGGACTGAGGAATGAGAACACGTGTTTTGCATTGATTCCAAAGAAAATCAATGGTCTAGGGATAGATAATACCACTAGAGAATGTAAAGAAGTTGTGTTGATGGTGTTTTCTGCACAACAACAACTCAGACAAAATATGATATCCTCTCTTGAAAGGTAAATCTTTATGGGAAAAGAGATAACCCCAAGGTCTCTAATGTTAGGTCTTGACAATGCAACAAAAAAATTCAGTGATGAATGTGAAAATGTTGGTAATCACAAAGGGACCTTACTACAAGCAAGTATTGGATTTTGGACTTATCAGATCTAAACATGAATTGATACTTGGAATCTTGATTTGAACCCTAGTAATAAAGAAATAGAAAAAGATAAAAGTTTCAGAAATAATTCTAAGACTACTCCTAACCCTAGGACTGAAAATGCCAAAAGATAAAATTCTCAAAATGGACCGATCTCTCATAAACTACTTTTTGTTTAACCCAGATGAATCTACAATTTCACAAAAATAGTGCAATCTTCTAAGGTATTTAAATATTTTCAAATCACAAACATTCATTCAGCCAATCCTATTGCAATTGAGATGAAACAATCTTTATAACTAAACTAAGCACAAATTTAAGTCCAGGCTAACTTTGCAAAGCAACTAACAATCAGCTAACTGCAAAAAGTATGGACTAGAGATCACTACAAACATTCCAAACATGAAACCCTAAGCATGACCAAACAATCTAACCATAACTCGTAAGCAATTTTAAAGATAGAAAAAAAAGAACCATGCTAGATGAAGCTCCACAAGATATATACCAAATCACAAAATCTCTCTTATATTAATTCATCAAAATAGCAACAAATCAAGTTTTATGTTACAACACTTGCTTGGAAACAACTCTAATTTTCCCTAATTCAAATCTCTATTCTATTCAAATGTCACTTATCTATTTCTCCTTCTATCTACCTATCTCTATCTATCCTTTTCCTGTCCAAATGAGGCGACATGCCTATTTTATAGAGAATCCCTAAGATAGGTCGACCCAAAATAATAATTTACAATAAAAACAAAACCTCCAAGAGGTCGGCCTAAAGATATTCGCTCATAACATGAAATGCGCAATTAGCACCGATTTCATCCTAGTCAGACACAAAATGCAAAAGGGTCGGCCCAATGCATGTAAGTAATGGGAAGCACAAATCTCGATGTAATCCTTATAACTATTTCCCATCCTTGTCTTTAATTCGATCCTCTTCACCATGCACGGCCAACAAGACCCTATCCAACTCAGCAACAGGCGGCACAAGCAAAAGCCTAATTCTTCTTTCAAGAGATTTGATGTCATCTCTTGTCTGCTTAATTGTAACATCCCAATCAGCTCTATTAGTTAGGAATCTATCAATAGTTGCAATATAGGTTGTAGTATCATCTAACTGATGTTCAGTGACCAGACCTTCACTGATTGGAGAATGAACATCTCTCCACCATTTCCTCAGTTGTTCCAGATTAAGGTGTTTGGGTGAAAACTTATTCCTTCCTATCATGACCTCAAAGAATGAGATACACCTATCATGGATACTAGTTAGAGTGTCCTCAATCTACTTTTCCTGTTTATGGATTTTCCTAAAATCCTTTTGCCTCATTTGCAAGATTTCAAACCATTCCCAAGGTTCAGAAACCATTGGAAAAGGAAGGATCCCACACTTTACAAGCTTATCCTCGGTGAACTCCATAATTTTTGTAGTTTTCTATAGTAGGAGATCAATACCCTCCTTGTCTTGAGCCCATGCAACCTTCAACTAGTCCATTGATCTCATGGCATCTCCCCCAGTTGATAGGATATCCTTAATGGCAGCATCTCCCTTGGTTTGGACACCCTGCAACCAAGAAACTGTAGCATGTGTGGTGCCTTTCATCTTTTCTAGCTCAAAAATTGTTTCCTGAAGCAAGAAACCTCCAGTAGAGGAGGAAGAACCAATAGCCTGCAAGGGTTTCATCAAATCCTACAAATACTTCTCTAGTTTCTCATTCTCTCTCTCCAACTCATGCCTGGTTTGCACAACCTTCTTCAACCTACCCACAATTATAGCACTAGATCCTTCATACTCCTCAATATCTCGTTCTAAAGAAGCATGCACTAGGTCAACAGTTTCCACATGATAATCCCTAGCAGTCACATTGTCTCTATCCTTATCTGGAGCAGGGGTAGCAATGTGGGTCACTCTGTTGCCTGACTCATCTCTCTCAATCTGGGAAACAACCCTTGCCTTCTTCTTAGCTTTCCCTTGTCCAACATTATCCATCAAGAGATCCCAATTAGGAGGAGCATCCTCCACTATCAACATTTTTCTCCTCAATTCCTTATCTAGCTAATTCAGAATAGTAGACTTAGTTGACCCTACATCCTGCTTGTCCTGTTGATCATTAGTTGCATCATTTTCAATATTTGGCACATTAGGGATATCCACGGTTGGATTCTCCTTATCTTGCAACTGTTCTTCCACAACAACCTACACCGGTGAAGGGACCTTAGCTAGTA
This sequence comes from Sequoiadendron giganteum, assembly GCA_007115665.2. Classification (NCBI taxonomy): domain Eukaryota; kingdom Viridiplantae; phylum Streptophyta; class Pinopsida; order Cupressales; family Cupressaceae; genus Sequoiadendron; species Sequoiadendron giganteum. The sequence continues at coordinate 705,143,385 of CM021103.1, forward strand.
TCTCCTCCTATTGAGGAGACTTGTTCAATTTCTCCCTCATAGGTGAATCTGTAGATGCCACCAAGGGAGATTGAATCAATTTATCAATTTCTGCCTTTGCATTATAGAGGTCTCCTTCTTTAAATTCTTCCTCACCCAAATATTTAGGATCTTCATCCTTCTTTGGTTCCTCTTGTGTGCTACTGGCATCTTAAGGAATGGAGACATTTACCTGTTCAACAACATGAATATTCATTGGAACATCGTCTTTTACTATAGTGTCCCTTGGAGAAGGATTCCTTGAGCTCCTCATGTACACTTGGGTTCTTTCTTCTGAGCTCTCCACCTCTATCACTGGTGGCTCAACCTCCTTGTCAATTTTGGGATCCTCCTCCTGTTTCTCTGATAGCTTCGTGAGTCTTCTTCTCTTTGTCAATGGAGGAACTACCTCAACCCCCTCTTGCTCTTCTTTATCCTTTTCAACTTCCTTCCTTGAGGGATGTCTCCTCTTCTTGGTGATAGGCTTCCTTTGTTTACCCCTTTCTATCTCTTTCTTAGCTTGGACATCCCTAACTTGGATTTTGAAAGGGGAATCCACCTTTTCCTTGCCTTTAGGATTCTGCTCGTGTGACTCCTTAGAAGCAGAATGAGACTCCAAGTCTCCCATTAGATCATAAGTACATGGGATACCCTCACTCTCCAATTCCAGGATCTTATGCTTCCACCACATTTTGGTGTACGTGATCATTGGAGTCATGACTTGATCCAACTCTATTTTCTCTTCTTCTAACCAGTCAACATCTCCAACTGGCCTATCCTTCACAACTTCATAAACATGACCCTAGAATAAGTTTCCATCCTCTTCCACTTGGTCAAGGATGACCCTCACATTGTATAACTTTATCAAATCCATTGGAAATCTGGAGAAATTCCTCCTCCTTACCTCAAATTCATCAACTGAGTTAATCCAATAATCTTGAATGTTGACGTTATGGCTATATTCCTTATTGGCCTTCTTTTGTGCCTCACCCGTGATGTCAAAATTTTCTCTCTTGGAATGGAAACAGAGACAAAAGGTACTCATCTCCTTCTCTGAAGTATGAGCAGACTGGATGGAAGGAAAAACTTCACCCATTCCTATCTTCAAGGGAAAGTCATTCCCAAAACCTATTTTGTGCATTTCTCCCTTTACAATGTTGTCAAAGTCACAAATCTGCCTGGTGACTTCCAACAATATGATATGATCCGTAGGATACCTTGGGAGTCTATAGGGAGCCCTTTGGAAACCATCTATTCTGATGTATGAAAAAGTAGGGAACTAGATAAACCATGCCCCATATCTCCTTATCAACTCTTTAGCCTTGTCAAAAATTCTCATATGCTCTGCACCCTGGAGAAATCTAGTGATGTACATTGTAAAAACATTATTCGCTCTTCTGTAACTTCTTGTAGTTAAGTGCAAATATGGGTACACTTCATATATAGCATCTTGTCCAAAGGTACCCCTAGTGCTCAGCCCCTTTTACAAGTGAAGTCTTGCCAAGACATACACCAAGTAGGAGGTAATGGTGAAAGTCTTGGTTTGCAAGACATTACACAACTGTTCATGAATGACTGCACTTATGATACCTGCCTATTGATAATCTATCCCTTGCTCCATCCGAGCAATAACATTGAACATCCAAGTCTCAAACACCCCTACACTCTTCAAACCCACCAATTTTGCTGAGAAGAGTGATGACATTGTAATACTCTCTCTTAAACTTGAGCCTTAATAGTTGATTTGGTAACTTGGAGAAATGGGACTTAGGCTTCTCCAACCAAGAGTTAATCACTTGCTAGGACTTAACTACATTTTCTTCATAATATTTCTTGGCACCATCCATATCAAAGGCCACCACATGGGACCTGTCAGACATATCAAAGGTTGCAACAATGGATACAGGGCAAAAGCCTTCCAGAACCCTTCCCTGGGGATCGATTATCATTTGTGTCCCTCTATCATAATTCCTGGCACATTCAAGCACTAGCTCATAACACTGCACCGTGGAAGGAAAACCTACTACATGAGCTAATCCGGAGTCCACAATTCTTCTAGCCAACAATGGAGGGTTTGGTGCTGACATCTCAGCCTTAAACTCTTCATAGTCCCACATGCCTACGTTGGTATCCGTAATTCCTGACCAAATGGAAGTCAACTTACTCTAAAAAATCCTACTCTTTATGTTCAACTTGACCTTCTCTGCATCAGAGATGGCAGAAGTCTTTGCACCTGGATCTATTTCCTTCCCTTTGCCTCGACCAACAACATTTTGTCCCGATCCTGCTTGCTTAATTGTAACATCCCAATCAACTCTATTAGTTAGGAATCTGTCAATAGATGCAATATAGGTTGCAACATCATCTAGCTAATGTTTAGTGACTAGACCTTCACTAATTGGAGAATAAACATCTCTCCACCATTTCCTCAATTGTTCCAGATTAAAATGTTTGGGAGAAAAATTCTTCCTTCCTATCATGACCATAAAGAATGAGATACACCTATCATGGATACCAGTCAGAGTGTCCTCAATCTGCTTTGCCTGCTTATGGATTTTCCTTAAAGCCTTTTTCCTCATTTGCAAGATTTCAAACCATTCCCAAGGTTTAGAAACCCTTGGAAAAGGAAGGATCCCACACTTTACCAGCTTATCCTTGGTGAACTCCATATTTTTTGTAGTTTTCTATAGTAGGAGATCAATATCCTCCTTGTCTCGAGCCAATGCAACCTTCAACCAGTCCATCGATCTCATGGCATCTCCCCTAGTTGACAAGATATCCTTAATGGAAGCATATCCCTTGGTTTGGACACCCTGCAACCAAGCAACTGTAGCATGTGTGGTGCCTTTCATCTTTTCTAGCTCAAAAATTGTTTCCTAAGGCAAGAAACCTGCAGTAGAGGAGGAAGAACCGATAGCCTACAAGGGTTTCATCAACTCCTGTAAATACTTCTTTTGTTTCTCATTCTCTCTCTCCAACTCATGCTTGGTTTGCATAACCTTCTTCAACCTACCCATAATTACAGCACTGGAGCCTTCATAATCCTCAATATCCTGTTCTATAGAAGTGTGCCCTAGGTCAACAGTTTGCACATGATAATCCCTAGTAGTCACATTGTATCTATCCTTATCTGGAGAAGGGGTAGCAATGTGGGCCACTCTGTTGCCTAACTCATCTCTCTCAATCCAGGACACAACCCTTGCCTTCTTCTTAGCTTTCCCTTGTCCAACATTAGCCATCAAGAGATCCCAATTAGGAGGAGCATCCTCCACTATCACCATTTTTCTCCTCAATTCCTTATCTAGCCAATCCGGAATAGTAGACTTAGTTGACCCTGCATCTTGCTTTTCCTGCTGATCATTAGTTGCATCCTTTTCAACATTTGACACATTAGGGATATCCACAATTGGATTCTCCTTATCTTGCAACTATTCTTCCACAACAACCTGCATCGGTGAAGGGACCTTAGCTGGTATCTCCTCCTATTGAGGAGACTTGTTCAATTTCTCCCTCATAGGTGAATTTGTAGATGCCACCAAGGGAGATTGAATCACTTTATCAATTTCTGCCTCTGCATTATAGAGGTCTCCTTCTTGAAGTTATTCCTCGTCCAAATCTTTAGGATCTTCATCCACCTTTGGTTCCTCCTGTGTGCCACCGACATCCTGAGGAATGGAGACATTTACCTGTTCAACAATAGGAATATTCACTGGAACATCCTCTTTTACTGTAGTGTCCCTTGGAGAAGGAGTACTTGACCTCCTCATGTACACTTGTGTTCTTTCTTTTAAGCTCTCTACCTCTATCAGTGGTGGCTCAACCTCCTAGTCAGTTTTGGGAGCCTCCTCCTATTTCTGTGATAACTTCATGAGTCTTCTTCTCTTTGTCAATGGAGGAACTACCTCGACCCCCTCTTCCTCTTCTTTATCCTTTTCAACTTCCTTCCTTGAGGGATGTCTCCTCTTCTTGGCGACAGGCTTCCTTTGTTTACCCCTTTTGTCTCTTTCTCAGCTTCGACATCCCTAACCTAAAATTTGAAAGGGGAGTCCACCTTTTCCTTACCTTTAGGATCCTGCGCATGTGACTCCTCAGAAGCGGAATGAGACTCCAAGTCTCCCATCAGATCATAAGTACATGGGATACCCTCACTCTCCAATTCTAGGATCTTATGCTTCAACCACATTTTGGTGTACCTGATCACTGGAGTCATGACTTGATCCAACTCTATTTTCTCTTCTTCTAACCAGTCAACATCTCCAATTGGCCTATCCTTCATAGCTTCATAAACATGACCCTAGACTAAGTTTCCATCCTCTTCCACCTGGTCAGGGATGACCCTCACATTGTATAACCTTATCAAACCCACTGAAAATCTAGAGAAATTCCTCCTCCTTACCTCAAATTCATCAACTAAGTTAATCCAATAATCCTCAATGTTGACCTAATGGCTATATTCCTTACTAGCCTTCTTTTGTGCCTCACCAGTGATGCCAAATATTGATCTATTGGAATGGAAAGAGAGACCAAAGGTACTCATCTCCTCCTCTGAAGCATGAGCAGACTGGATGGAAGGACAAACTTCACCCATTCCTATCTTCAAGGGAAAGTCATTCCCAAAACCTATTTTGTGCATTTCTCCCTTTAAAACATTGTCAAAGTCACAAATCTGCCTAGTGACTTCTAACAATATGATATGATCCGTAGGATACCTTGGGATTCTATAGGGATCCCTTTGGCAACCATCAATTTTTATGTATGGAAAATTAGGGAACTGGATAAACCATGCCCCATATCTCCTTATCAACTCTTTAGCCTTGTTAGAAATTCTCATATGCTCTGCACCCTGTAGAAATCTAGTGATGTACATTGTTTAATCATCATTCTCTCTTCTATAACTTCCTCTAGTTAAGTGCAACTATGGGTACACTTCATATATAGCATCCTATCCAAAGGTACCCCTAGTGCTTAGCCCCTTATACAGATGAAGTCTTGCCAAGGCATACACCAAGTAGGAGGTCATGGTGAAAGTCTTGGTTTGCAATACATTACACAACCATTCATGAATGACTGCACTTATGACACCTTCCGAGTGATAATCTATCCCTTGCTCCATCTGAGAAATAACATTGAACATCCAAGTCTCAAACACCCCTGCACTCTTCAAACCCACCAATCTGCTAAGAAGAGTGATGACATTGTAGTACTCTCTCTTAAACTTTAGCCAGAATAGTTGATTTGGCAACTTGGAGAAATGAGACTTAGGCTTCTCCAACCAAGAGTTAATCACCTGCTAGGACTTAACTACATTTTCTTCATAATATTTCCTAGCACCATCCATATCAAAGGCCACCACATGGGACCTGTTAGGCATATCAAAGGTTCCAACAATGGATACAGGGAAAAATCCTACTAGAACCCTTCCCTAGGAACCGATTATCCTTTGTGTCCCTCTATCTTAATTCCTAGCACATTCAAGCACCAACTCATAACATTGCACCGTGGAAGGAAAACCTTCTGCATGAGCTAATCTAGAGTACACAATTCTTCTAGGCAATAATGGAGGGTTTGGTGCTGACATCTCAGCCTTAAACTCTTCATAGTCCCACATGCCTACGTTGGTATTTGTTATTCCTGACCAAATGGAAGTCAGCTTACTCTTAGGGATCCTGCTCTTTATGTCCAACTTGACCTTCTCTGCATTAGAGATGGCAGAAGTCTCTACACCTGGATCTATTGCCTTCCCTTTGCCTTGACCACCAACATCTTGTCCTGATCCTGCCTGCAAACAAATAAAGATGACCACAATAAGATCCAAAAGAAACAACAAGTGCAGGAAATCAATATCTCAAAGTTTGAGATTTGGCCCCCCTTTGCGGATTCCACACTAGAGAGGATTTTTGGGAAAATCCAGACCAGGCAGACTTCAATGAACTAAGCACATAAACTCCCACAATACCACTCTAATCTGTCAATTCAACAAAGGAGTAACCTTAAAACACTTAGCATAAGCTCATTTAATGAATTTGAACATATCATCAATAAACCAATTCCTCATAATATTTCCATATTCGACATTTTCCCAAAAAATCCGGAAGAATCCCCCAGAGACGGATTTAAGCAAAAACAACAATAGTTATAATTAACTCGAGAAAACGAAGGAGGCACGGAACATCCAGGAAAATCCGGAGGAAATGGATTTTAGCGAGAACTAGATAAATACTAACTGAAGCACCAATCCGAAAAAACAACCTGATTGCGGACTTTGGGAAAATCCAGAGGAAGCGGATTTTAGCGAGGCAGACGAAATCCGAGAAAAAGTGGCGAAAGAAAAAAAACAAGAAAAGCCGAGGAAATCCAAGGGAAATGGAATCCTGCGAGGACCTCGAAAAACCGAACTTGAACACATTTTCTCACTTCACCAAAATGATCCCAATGACTCCAGATCTAAGGCCTGCACCTCGACAATGACTTAACCTAGACCTCCAACGGATTAAATATGAATTTAAAGCACTCCCCACAACAACTCAAGAAGGATTGGCTATGCCCTAGGTCAAGAACCCTAAAATATCCGCCATGAAAGCATAAAGAACCAAGCACGATTTGCTCAAATGCTAAGATGGGAAGTTTGAGACCAATGTAAGAAAACGCCCGAAGGCAAAGAGATACCAAACCAAAATGAACATTCAATGATCAACTTGGTGGGTTGGTAAAACAATGGAAACACCACAAATGCCCAGCCACGACGTGAACCCAAGGAAATAATAAAGCAACGAAAGGCCAAAAAGAAAATGAAGCAAAGTAATCAACAAAGAAAGAGGGCATAATTACTTACCATAAAAGTGAAAGGACTGGAACTGGTGATGCCAACAAACAACTCTCAAATGCAAACAAGATACAAGCCACGCACATGAGATTCAAATACAGCAGTAAAATAAACTTCAAAATCCATGATCCAGTGATACAATAGAGGCTCCAAGGCTCAAACTCGAATGATAAGAAAACAAACAAACTCAAATGACCAATTAATCCCTGAAATTCAATATATCATTGGCTCAAACAATTCGCACAAGCACCATTAATGTGGTCAACAAGACAACCAAAACCACATAAGCTGAGGATTCGACAAAGGAACGAATTTCAGAGGAATCCAGACATGACGGATTTTTTCGGATCTGGGTCAAAAGGTAGCCACTTCCGGACACGAAAGAAAATTGGGAAAATGCCAAGGCGGATTATCTCGAAAATAGTGAAAACTCCAGAATGCATTCAAAAATCAAGATTTTCAATAAAATTCATAAGTGTGCCACTTCAATTAGCAAGATGAACATCAAAGCACGAGCCCAAGCAAGAAAAAACCCTGAAGAGAGAAGGGCCAAGACACCAAAACACGAAAAAAAAAGAGGGTCCCCACTTTTAGTGGGGCATGTGTGCAAAAACTACACAACAAGTTGCATATTTGATGACCGAGTATGAGGACATCATTTTAGACATTGTACCAGATGATTTACCAAATGTTCAAAGTATTAGTCATCAAATAGATCTAATACTGGGAACGAGTTTACCAAATAAATTAGCACATAGAATGACACTAGTAGAGAAAGTAGAGTTGAACTGACAGATACAAGAATTGTTGAGAAAAGGATTGATCAGAGAAAGTTTGAGCCCATGCATAATACCTATTGTACTTGCACCTAAGAAAGATGGAGAATGAAGAATGTGTACTGATTCAAGAGCAATTAATAGGATCACTGTCAAGTATATATTTCTATTGCCAAGGATGGATGATATCATGGACTATTTGAGTGGAGCAAAGTATTTTACAAAGATTGAACTAAAGAGTGGATACCATCATATCAGAATCAGAGAAGGGGATGAATGGAAGACTGCATAAAAGAAAAATGAAGGATTTGATGAGTGGTTAGTGATTCCTTTCAGATTGACAAATGCACCGAGCACTTTCATGAGATTGATGAAAGAAGTATTGAAGAAATTATTGGGCAATTTTTTCATTGTTTACTTGGATGATATTATGTTTTTCAGTAAAACTAGAGAAGAACACTTGTTGCACATCAGGCAAGTATTGCAAAGGTTGAGGGAAGATAAGTTGATTAATGTCAAGAAGTGCAGTTTCATGAAGAAATAATTGGTATATTTGGGATTTGTTATTTTTGTTGAAGGATTGAAGATGGATATGGAGAAATTGAAAGCCATTCTTGATCGACCTACGTCAATAAATATTGGAGAAGTCAGATTATTCCATGGACTAGGGAGTTTCTACCAGAATTTTATCAAAAATTTTAGTAGCATCTATAACCCCATGACAAAGACAATGAAAGAAGATCATAAGGATTTCAAGTGGACATCCAAAGCGCAAAAGAGTTTTTGAGTTGCTAAAGAAAAAGGTGACAAGACAACAAGTGTTAGCATTACCAGATTTTGACAAAGTATTTCAAGTAGATTATGATGCAAGTGGAAATGCAGTTGAAGTAGTATTAAGTCAAGAAAGAAGACCTATATCTTATTTCAGTGAGAAGTTGAATGATGCTAGAAGAAGATACTTAGTTTATGATCAAGAATTTTATGCCATAGTTCAAGCCTTGAAGAAGTGGAGACCTTACTTGTTGCCTAAAGAATTTGTGTTGTATACAGATCACCAAGCATTGCAATATTTGAATAGTCAAGGGAAGCTGAATCAAATACATATGAGATGGTTTGAATTCTTGTAGAGTTACACATTTGTGTTGAAGCATAGGAGTGGCAAGTCAAACAAAGTTGTGGATGCGCTAAGTAGAAGAAGAAATTTTCTGACATAGATGAGAGTAGAAGTACTAGGATTTGATGAATTGATGCATATGTATGAAGGTGATGCATATTTTGGTGAAGCATGAAAATATTGTAAAGAAATAGTAGTGACGAATCAAAGCCAATGGTTGGATTATTTCATTCAAGAAGGTATGTTATTCAAGGGAAATTAGTTGTGTATTCCAAGGAGTTAAATGAGGGAGATATGATCAAAGAGAAACATAGTGGAGGATTAGAAGGACATTTTGGAGTGGACAAAACAATAGCTTTGGTGAGTGAACATTATTTTTGGCCACATATATATAAGGATGTAAGGAAGTATGTTCAAAAGTGTAGAATTTGTCAAGTTGAAAAAGGGAGTAGTCAGAATACTAGATTGTACAAACCGTTGACAGTACCAAAAGGACCTTGGGAATATTTGAGCATGGATTTCATATTGGGATTACCTATAACGCAGAGGGGTTATGATTCTATCATGGTAGTAGTGGATTTTTTTTCTAAAATGACACAATTTGTTCCTTGTAAGAAGACTAATGATGTTGTATATGTTGTTGATTTATTTTTCAAGGAGATTGTGAGATTGCATAGACTACCTAAGAGTATTATTTCAAACAGAGATACCAAATTCATTGGATACTTTTGGAAGATGTTATGGAAGAAGATGAAAAATTATTTGAAGTTTAGTTCAGCATATCACCCACAAACAAACAAATAGAGGCAGTGAATATAAGTTTGGGTAACTTGTTGAGATGTTTAGTTGGACACAAGGCAGGAATTTGGGATATAGTTTTACCACAGGAAGAATTTGCATACAATAATTTAGTGAATTGAAGTACGGGGAAGACACCATTTTATATTGTTATCAGAGTAAATCCTAGAGGTGTTGTAGAGTTAAGAGACACCGATATGGAAAATAAAAAGAGTGCAAAGGTAGAAGAGTTTGCAGACTTGATGAATACATTGCATAATTAGGTCTTGAAGCATTTGGAAGACATGAACAATAAATATAAGGAGAGGGTAGATGAACACCAAAGACATAAGGAATTTTTTTTTGGAGATACAGTAATGGTATATTTGAGGAAAGAGAGTTTCCCAATTGGTACTTACAACAAGCTGAAGATGAGGAAGTTTAGACCATGTAAGATTCTAAGGAAGTTTGATTTTAGAAATGTGTATGAAGTGGAGTTACTGGAGACATTGGGAATATCACCTATTTTCAATGTGGAGGATATATATGAATTTCATAAAGGAGAATCAAGTGGCAGTAGTAAGGAAGTAGATTTGAAGGAGCAACTATCACATCAGGAATCATAGGAGATTGAGCAGATTTTGGATACCAGAACCGAAAGAACTACAAGGAACAAGTAGTGCACAAAATATCTTGTGAAGTGGAAAGGTAGACTAGTGGAGGATTCATCATGGATTTATCAAGTTGAGGTGGACCGTCTTGGGTTTTCTCTTAGCCTTGGAAAGTGAGGGACTCACTTTTCTTTCAACCCAAGGTGTTTGATGTAGGAGCATCCCTAGGTGTAAAATAATCCTGTATCAACCAAAAATATTTATTTCTTGCATTGCATTCAGTAGCAGATCACTAGTTCATTTTTCTAATTTTGCCTCATCATTGTTTTTAGCTTGCATCATCTACGCTTGACGACCGAAAGTTATCATCGATTATTTCTTTGTGAAGAATAGTAGGTTGACATACATATTTGGGAATTCCCCAAGTTAATCAACCTTATGGCCGACACAAATCTATTTTGGAGCTCGAGAAACCTATTTATAAGCATTGTAGTCATTGGTAGTCATTAGTTAGTTAGTTAGAAATAGTTGAAAGATCATCACCAGATTTCGATTCATTTTTGCAATAACCCTTCGGGGGCATGTAATAAGGTTGATTAGACCATAATATGTTTGTAATATTTTAAGGCATGACCTGCGAGCTTGGATATTTTCCTTTGTGGCCAATGTTACATGTAAGCATTCTATCTTAAGGAATATTCATGCTCGCACATCAATTTTCTATGTTGTTTTTGTTGTGTTGACTCATTGTTGCATGGTCTAGAATTTTCCTTCTCGAACCATCCTATTGTGATTGCACCACCTTTTAATCATTGCATCTAATAATCTAACACATGATAGCTTGAACTACACTACATAAATTCATACCTCACAACTCTGCAATTCACATCATTCACATCACACACATCTATCTTTTCATCCCTCAACAACTCAACACATATTTATACCATCTTTGTTGGTGTGAATAAATGTCTTGTACCTAATTATTTTATTTACTAGGGACTTAGGGGACATATTCACATGTTAAGTTTACTTAGGTCCTAATATTTTTTCTAGAAGACTTAGTTGTCATGTCTAGACTTTATCATTTCCTAGGTAGTTGTGATAAGTTGTCTCATGTCATAAGATTAAGACACTTGTCATAATATTATGACATCTTATGCCTCACCTTGGCTATATAACCAAGGGTCTCTCACACATTGTAAACCAACTCCATCGATTATTTTTGCATTCATTGATAAGAATACAATTTATTCTTTTCATATTGATCTTCTGAGTAATTTGTGCTTTCCATAGGCCTTTAGATCTTAGGTGGCTATCTCCATAGCCAAATATTACATGGTATCAAAGTGAGTTGAGTGCCTTTGGTTAGTCTTTTAGGAGATCTTGAGTGCAATATTGTATTTTCTTAAAGTATTGAGTATGTTCTTCTCTTGCATCTTTGGATGATTTGGAGAATTAGAAAGGTGTGATAGAAATACTAGATTCTAGGGGGGTTCCATTTTTAGATTTGTATTGCAGGTGCATTTTGGGATCTTGTTGCATCAAATTTGAGCTCACAATTGCATTCGAAGTGTCTGAAAAAGTCAGATCTGCCCTTTGTTTCGTCCCAATTGGACACTAGAGGCCAAATTTGCAATGGTTTAAAGTTGGGTGTTGGTTGCTAGATCTAGAAGGTAGCCGTAATTTTGGAGCATTTGAGCCAAAAAGAATGCTGCCAACGCCCTTAGAAGGCCCAAAAACCTTAAGATCAACTGTCAAATTGTCGATTTTGGACAAGTTGCTCTTAGAGGCAAACACAAATTAGCAAGCGAGCCGTACAACCCTACCTACGCAGAGGGTACAATTTTATTATATATATATATATATATATATTTTTTTTTCTTGCAAATATTCGTCATTTTTATAAATTTTTCATTTAAAAAAAAAAATTTAATCGTCATTGTTTTTTTATAAATCAAAAAGTTTTTTTATAAATATAATAAAATCGGCATTTTTTTTATATAAAGTGTTTTTTTTTAAACAAAAAATTAATTTACCGTACCCTACAGGGTACCCAACTCTGTTGGGCCCTGTAGGGTTCATAGGATTGTCGTGGCTAGTAGGTGTACTGTTGACCTGCCACGACCCTAGCCGTGATAGGCAACATGGCTCTATCAGCCCATGGCCTTTTTAAAAAAAAATTAAAGTTTTTTTAAAATTAAAACTTTTTTTTATGCATTTTTAAAATAATTTTTTTTCTTTAATTTTTTAATTAAAGTTCTTTTAAATAAAATTTTTTAATAAGTTTTTTTAATAATGTTTTTTTTTATAATTTAAAAACCAAATATTTTCTTTATTTTTTAATAAAGTTTAAAAAAAATAAAAACAATCTATTTTTCTTTATTAATTTTTTAATAACTTTTTCATAAAAAATTAATTTTCTTTATTATTTTTACTAATTAAGTTTTTAAATTAAACTTTTCAATTAAGTTTAAAAAAAAATAAAATTGCAATTCAATAAGCAAACCTGGAAAAATAATTGTTCCTACCGATCGAGCCTTGTCTTGTACCATTCACTCTTCCAACCAGCAGTCAAATGGGTCCAATTGCTCCTATCGACATCCACCTGAAGGGCATCTTTCATGGTCATTTTCAGCTTCATCAACATTTCTAGATTTGCATCATGATTGTTGTAGTTTTCCTCTTCTAATATTGTAATCACACTAAAATAAAGTGCCAAAATCTTTCTATTTCAATGTACTCTGTCATATTTTATGCTTCTTTGGATTGATCTATGTATCCAGTGTTAGTTCTTATATAATCAGTGAATGCAGTGGTTGGTTACCCATGCATTTAACTGTGATGGACTAAATACCATATAGACACTCCTATTTTGTAAGCAATCTACCTATATTCAGAAGTTAGGTTCTACATCCAAAGACTTGGTACCTATCTCCAAGTTGTGATAGGGATATACCAAATACCAATTTGTTAAGAGAGTGTCCAATTGATACTTGTGCAATTGTCTCCTAATTTTGACCTTATTCCTGTTGTAGTGTGGATTCATCTACAGTTCTTCATCGATAGATTCTACAATTACTCATGAGTTGATAGTTTCGACTCACTCACTGTTTATGATGGCATCTTCTATAGTGGTACCTAAATCTTTGTCATAGTTTAGCATTCTTTTGGAGCAACATTTGGAGGATGCATCATCATCTTTGGTCTTCTCTATATTAGTCTTCACATTGTTCTACATTGTCTCCTTCTTCAGTCAAGATTGGGATTCTTGACATTGTGACATTTGAGTAGGGACTCGCCATTGAGGGGGGGTTGCATGGTCTCTCTTCCTTCTCTCTTGTGGGGGGAATTTTTCCTCACATGAGGTTTTATCCTTATCTTTTTGAGAGCATTTTTCTTGTTTTTCTCTCTTTTGGGGAGGAGTTTTGTCCCACTGGGTTTTCTCCTTTTCCCTGTTTGTGAGAGATTGCATTGCATTTGAGCATGGGTACCTAACATGGCCTAGTAGTTGGGACCCATATTTTCATCTTAGTGTCATTTGCATAATAATATTCTCCCTAAGTTGTACTTAAGGGGGTCTGTTTGTGTGAATAAATGTCTTGTACCTAGTTATTTCATTTACTAGGGACTTAGGGGACATATTCACATGTTAAGTTTACTTAGGTCCTAAGTTTCTTTCTAGAAGACTTATTTTTCATGTCTAGACTTTATCATTTCCTAGGTAGTTATGACAAGTTGTCTCATTTCATAAGATTAAGACACTTGTCATAATCTTATGGAATCTTATGCCTCACCTTGGCTATATAACAAAGGGCCTCACACATTTTAAACCAAGTCTATTGATTATTTTTGCATTCATTGATGATAATATAGTTTATTCTTTTCATATTGATCTTCTGAGTATTTTATGCTTTCCATAGGCCTTTAGATCTTGGGTTGCTATCTCCATAGCCAAATATTACAATCTTCAACCTTTAAAACATTCTCCAAGGTTGGTTATACACATCAACCATACAAATTCAAATTAGGTCGGCACCAAAAAATTCTCGTGGTGGAAAGGAATGAAGGCAGACCACAACACACCTTAGCTAGGACCTAAATCCACTCATATATGCCATGCCATGCTTCCACAAACACCAAATAAACTTTGCAATTAGTGTAAACACCCAAGGTTGGTTGAACCTGTGTAAACACTATTAAAATTTAAATGCACACTTCCTCAAATCCAAAGATGACTCATGAACCACACACCATACTTGAACATGATCTATAATATTCCACAAACACTATGAAATCCAAAAAAATCCTTTGCAACAAATTTCACTCAACGAATGTACACACCCACTACACTCAAATAATTTTTCCATACATTGCAACTCAAGAAACCAAATTTTGAAGCACCAAACCTCAAAAAACTTTAGCTAAAGAAAGGTACTAACACTATCAACACCCTTATAGATCTGCAAGACCTAAAACCACTCTATGGAGAAATGTGGAGCAAAACAATTTCTCCCACACACGTCTGCAATACACAGTTCACACACTAATGAACACAACTCCCTTTGCACAATGATATAGCACACCAAATTCTAGATGAAACACCTCTAAACACCTCTGATCAACATATCCAAATCACACAAGAAGATCTTCAACATAGAATAAATTTGGAGCAAAACCATAACGCTACTCCGCAACACAAAACACCACTACAACACATTGTTTCCTCTTTTTATTTAAATTTTCTCAAAATCATTTGGAAACGAAGCACCAAAGACACATCCTCACCATCTTCAACACTTCCTCATCACCACCAAGCTAATTGAAACATAGCAACTCAACCATACATCCATAGGCAGAAGCTTATCAAACTAATACTAGAGGTTCACACCAATAGCTTACTAATGACAATGCAATGAAACTAATCAAAGCATCATTAGAGACAACATCAACTCAATACCATCTTCTCACACTCTTGCGACAATTTCCTGCTCATACAATTGGCACCAATGGTAACACCAACTATACATACTTGCAATAACATGTCAAAAAACACAAAGCATACATGACAAAAAAACATGACCCAACATAACATATAAAAAAATGAACACAAACACAATGTAAACATAATGCAAATATAAAGAAAACTCACAAAAGACAATAAAGCACAAGGTTAGTACTAAAATATTTGAGTTTCTAAGAAAAATAGACCTCAATCTTAAATTGTCTCAAATACCAAACATCACCCATTGAATGAATATTAGTTACAAGAATTCTCCCATGAGGATTATAAAGCTGTGTTAGGCCACATCACTCATGAGCCACATGGATTTACTAGCTAGCAAGTTGTGTTATGCTAGGTTTCCATGCACTATGATGAGTTTCAAAAGGCTAGCAAGTTGTGTTATGCTAAACACTCATGAAACACATAGCTCTACTGGTAAGCAAGGTGTGTTATGCTAGGTGGTCATGTTAAAAAGGGTGTCCATGAATCAAAAAGTTGTGTTATGTTGAATCCATGAACCAAAGGAATTCATGACACACCATATAAAAGTCTGATATTTGCTAGGTGAATCACAAAGTGGAAGGCACACAGGCTAGTGAAGTTTTATATTCACTAGGTGAGCCCCCAAGACAAGGTAGCGAGATGAGAAACACACTAGGACTAGTGAGGATCAATTTTCTCTAGGTGTGAACTCATGTCAACCATACCAAAAGTTATAATCCTCGATAACTCTGATAAGGTGCTATAAAAATGATCAAGATGCTATGCCAATGCATCACTAAGCTCAACACCTGTGAATAAAGTGAAGAAAAAATGTCAAACTCACCTAAGGAGGTGTAAAAACTCACCTAAGGAGGCATATAAACGATGACAAGATAAGGCTAAAACTTCAAGAGGTGTTATAACACTACCAAAAAAGGTGATTTACAAAAACAACAAAGGGGATTTTCTCAATACATGAAAGGTCACACCTTGGGGAACATCAAACATGACATCACCACCAAGAGAGGACAAGTCATGAAATAAAAATTAAAATCTTAGGGAATACTAACCATAACATTACCACCAAGGGGAATTCCATATGCTAAGAAAGGTAACACTCCTAGAGGATATTAGGTTCAATATCCCCACAAAGGAGACACAACATGGATTAAGAAAGCTACACTTTCATTACCAAGGTCACACTTCCTAGGAGATGTATATTATCATTTCTAAGAATGGACCATTTCACATGTAAACAATGAGTATGGGACTATATGCCCCCCTTAAAATGTTAGTGTATATTCTACACTAAAATTTTAAGGAGAAACAAATGGATCCCTTGCTAGAAGGAATGCACCTAACACAAAGATACTAAACCCCTTCCCCCAAGTATAGAGACAAAAGGTGAGCCAAAGATGGGTGGTGATACACTACTCGTGAAATAAAATATGATTGCATAAATCTTAGTTTATACCCCCATTTATGGTAGTGAGAATGTTATAATACCATAACTACCACATGGCAAAGAGAAAATTATATGAATGTTAGTATATCATACATTCAACTTGATCCTCGTAAAGATCAAGTTCTCTCAATTTCTTCTTTAGAAAACAAAATTTGTTCGTATGTTTTCCACATAGTCTATGATATGCACATTAGGATATATTTGTATTCTTTTGTTTATTGGTTTTTCATTCAAGCATAGGTGGTAGTGTAATTAAACCCAAGTCTATGAGTGTAGCTAATACATGTTCAGTCTTGGATATAGGATGTAAGAAATGTAATTTCTTAACAAGACCATGGACTTTACAGTTCTTGGTTGGTTGGAAAAAAAATTGATGAAAATGAAAAGGACCTTGGTAACATATTCCTTTAGTGTCTTCCCATGGTGTTTTTTTCAAAAGGGGATGGATTCCATGTTCATTCTTTATGTCACATCCTTGTTCTCTCAAGATCCTAAATCCTTGTCCATTTCTTTGTTCCAAGTTAATGGGTGTGTTTGTAACTTTGTGCTCATATGGTGGAGGATTGGTTGATGCACCTTCTCTTGGATATTGTTGATATGTGGTTGTCATTGATGTCGAGGATATTGAGAAAATTGTAATAAAATAAGTTGTAGGTTGTCAGTGATGTAGTGAAGTTTAGTATGATGGCTAGCTTAGTATATTGATGATAAGAAGTTGCGGATTAAAGGGTTTTTTGAAAATTATATCTAGTTTATCCACATGAAGTTTCAAAGGTTTGCATGAAGATTTGATTAAGTTATGATTATCTGTGTTTTGACATTTTTTTTTTCTTTAGTTGGTGTTCCCAAATAAAGATGATATGATTCTAGTAATTTGATTTGTTGCAGATGCTTCTGTGGTGATTCATGATGTTTTTAGATCATTCTCTATCTGTGTTGTTGGTTCACATTGATTTTTGTGCTCGCGATTGGTGATTTTCTTCTGTGAGTTCATTTTTTTCATGATCACGACCGATAGGGTGATTGTAGCATGTTGTGGATCTTTGAGGCATAATTATTTTAGGTGTTTCATGTTTGAGACATGGTGTTTTGGGTCCTTACTATGTTTTGTCTGAAATTGTTTGGTTTGCATTGATAAATTGTTTATTCATTTGGGCTAACAATTTGTACACATTTCATATTTTGTTGGGTCGACATGCAGTTGATGTTATCCTTAGTTGTGGATATATATGATCGATTTTTTATACCATTTGAGAAAAATGGTGAGCGAGATGTGTGTGTGTTGCACGTGAATAATGTTCTAATCTTTCGAAGGTAGAAGTAAAGTGTGAAGAAGAGTGAGTAGAAGAAAGTGTTTATGTGCTTAACTAAAACTATAATCAGGCATTAGAAGATGCTATTTTCTCAATTCAGAATCTTCGGATGAAATCTGAATGTGACTGTAAGATAGTGAGTCTTCCCTTGGGCAGTAAGCCTTTTTGTATTTGAACAATGAGCTCTAGGTAGTGTGCCTGAATGCATGAGCATTCCCCATTTATAATAATTTTAATAGATTATAAACTTGTGGACTAACCTCCATCGTGGTTTTTCCCCTAACAGGATTTCCATGTAAAAATCTTGGTGTTATGTGTGTTTTTGATGTGGTGATGGTTTATGCTTTCATGTTTATTTATCAAATTTGAGAATAAGTTTAATAAGTATAATTTATGTGACAACTGATTCACTCCCCTCTCAGTTTTCTTCCTTTGTGTTTCCAATACCTTTCATGTGATTGTTATTGATAGGTGTTTCCATGTGCATTGGTTGAATTATGCTTTGTGAGTCACTTTATAGATGTAATAAGGAAAACATTTCAAGTGGTGGTATGGTAGGAGGTGTTGGTTGTTGGTATGGGTGATTATGAAATCTCATGGAAGGATAAAAGGCTCCATTGTTATCAATATTACACAAAGAATTATGTATGAATTCATTCATGTTATCCTCATCTTGTCCCAAGATATCCACATCACGAGGATAGGAGTTAGGATGTGAAGGATCATGAATGTTCTAATTAGAATTAGGGTCATCACCAAACACATAACTTGAAACATCAACCAAGGATTTCAAAGAAGTCAACATATGAGAAAAATATTGAGCCACCATGACTATGATTTTTAATAAGGTTCAAATTGTTATGGAACAAGTTTTTGAAAGAAAAAAAAATCTAAATAGAGGATCCTAAGAAGGTTCTATCACAAAAAATTTGAGGCAAAAAAAGCAAGAGGATAGAGGCGTCCAAGGGCATCTGAGTTAGGAAATTCTCTTAAAATTTCAAAGTCCAACTATGTATGATACTACCTAAAGATTCTAAATCTTCTTGCAAATAGTTTGAATAGTGAATAGTTTTCCAAAATTTACTCAATTTATACCAATTTGATTCAAAATACAAGTGTGTAACAAGTTTAAAATATTGTAATACAATTTTCAAATTTGAAATGTAACAAATGATTGATTGTACTATTCTAAGACCTAGAATTAATATTTTTTGATATAAATTTGAAAGAGTACATAATGCAATATTTTCCACTTTTATGAAATATATCAAGGATGCCTAGATAGATGAAATTATGAATTCCAATCCAAATATTTGCAACCACAAACAAACTAAGCAGACAAAGACATTTTTTTTTGAAAAAGTTTGTTGATGCAAGTGTACAAGGACAGAGGCACCCAGGGCAAATTGAGTCCTTGATAGGGCTTTTGAAAACTGAAAACTAAATGTGTAGCTGACTATCTAAGTGTTCTATTTATGTGCACAAACAGGTCTGAAAGTGTTGAAATGCACAAGAAAACTAAGAGGGGGGTGAATCATTTGTATCTAATCTCATTCACTTATAACCTTAATCAATTCCACATTCAATTTAATCTATTATTAAGTATAAACATGAAATGGAGATAACAAAATGAAAATACCAGAGACACTAGACTTACGTGGAAAACCCAATGAGGTAAAAACCACGTTGAGGATTAACTCACAATATAAAAGTAATGCAAAACCGGATACAAAGTCTCACTGCTAGAGGGCTCACTACCCCAAAAAGGACTCACTATCTAGATACAAAGGCTTATTACATATAGGACTCACTATCTGGAAGGAGGCTCACTGCCTACAAACAAAGAAAGATAATAAGAAATCTACCACAACAGGTTCCACACATTCGTAACCTTGATCAAAGAATTTCATACACCATCAAATATCTGCTTTCAAGAGTCAAGCACATTAAAGTACCGCTGCCTTGATTCACTTTCGCACACTTTGCTTCTCGCACTTGTTTCACAGTTGTCACACTTCTCACTTCTAATTCACAACATGTTGACTTGTATTTATACCATCTTCAACCTTAGAAACTTTCTCTAAGGTCAGCTACACTTTCTTTATTTTACAAATTGAAATTAGGTTAGTGAATTGACATTCCCACGGTGGATAAGAATGAGAGTGGACCAAATACATACTTAAATAGGACCCAAAAAAATATCTTGGATCAATCCAATGCTTCCTTAATCAATGCTTATCCTTCATGTAACGTGTCGATACTAGGTCAACCAAACCTAATGAAAACACCAATGAAATTTGAAGTACGTGCATCCACAATAAGATGATCACATGTGGATCACATAACATGCTTCACCAGACACTAGAACACCTCTTAGAAGTCTTTAGATACATCTGCAACAACTACAACAAACTTTGTATACAAAACTCTTTCCAATAGTCCAACTGAACCATGCAGACACATATAGCAGCTTTGGAACAAGTCTTTCAAAGCACCAAACCACGAGCGTGCTTTCTAGAACACATATAAAATCATTATTAACCGTCTTCTAGATCAGAAAGACCTGAGACAAACCATTAGAGGACTACAGAGCATAGACATTTCTCTCAATCCATAGACAAAAAACTCTGCTAGACCAGTTCACACACCGATGAACACAACTTTCACTCTCCATCAAACAAAAAGCTATAACACATGATATATTATCCAATGAAGCCCATAAAAAACACTACATATCCAAACAAGCATAGGATCAACATGGAAGAAATGTAGAGCACATTAATGAAGCACATTTAGAACACACACACAACTTTGTCTTCACTATTTATTAATTTTCTCAAAATCACTTGATATCAGCACACCTGCAACACCATAAAGATATCTCCATGTACTCAAAACATCTCTACAATATCTCAACTATACATGTACCACCTGCAACACTTGATTCCTTTCTCTACAACAACTTGAAATGTATTGACATCAATGGCAACATTAATGAAAACACCACCATACTCATTCATACTTGCAACAGAAAGTCAATATTGCTCCAAAATTTTCTCAAATTAAGACAATGTGATACAAATACAAATATGTAACAATGCAAATGAAAATTATGAATGAAATTTTCAATGTAGATCTGATCTAAGTGATTGAAATGAATTTTAATGCAACCTATGATGTAAAATTATATACAAATTCTTTTGGATTTTTTATGTCTTTTATGATGCAAAAATGAAACCCTAAATGAGAAAATACAACACAATGATATGCAAAACCTAGATCTAAGGGTGGATTTTTAGAAGGTATGCAATGTTAATAGGCCAGGTTCACCAAAATAAAACAAAGAAAAATGGGGAACCTTAGGTCTACTATGTAAACCTAGGATTCAAATGGTTAGGAAGGGTGTGTGGTATTTTCCTATGTTTCATTAAGATGGATATTAACAATGTGAGTATATCGAATTTCAAACATGAACGTGAGCCAATCAGATGTGAATCTTCATCTTATTAAGGATTATAATGATTTGGAATTGATTTTCTATGATTAACTTAATTATGCTATGTGAACTAATATGTAAAATGAAATAATTTGACAATTAACAGACTAAAACACTAACTTGGAGGCAAATTTGGGAAGTGCAAAAGACTTTGTACCCATCTTGAAAATTTGGTTCTGATTAATATAAGAGGATAGAGTCACCCTAGGGTGTATGGATCTTTGTAAGACTTTTTTACTCTACTTTTGGGATCCTCTAATGATAGATTTGAGCTTTTGATTTCTAGTTGTAGATGTTATGCCCTACATACATGCCCCAAATTTTACTTGGAATTCAGGGACTCCCTCTGTTTTCTTTTGTTTCGTTGGTTGGTTTTGTCATGTTTGTGCTTTGTTGTTCTTGTTTTTGTCCTTTCTTGTGCCTTGTTTGTTTCTTTTCGTCATTGTTTTGTTGGATTCAAGTTTTGGTTCCACCCCAACTCTGATATTTGTTTCCTTTGTGTTCCTTTTGTTTGGTTCGAGTTCGGGTACCAAACCGAAACTGGAACAAGGAACCTTTCCAAGTTTCCTGTTCCTGGTTCCCCGCTTTTCCTTCAAGTGTTGTTTGGGTGCACGTTCCTTGTTTGGTCCTGATCCCGATCCCCATCTCATTTTCACATCGTTTGTCTTGTTTGTCTTCATCCTCGTCCTTTGGTCTTCTTTTCGCCATGCTTGGTTCTTGTGTCGTTTGTTTGTTTTCGTTTGGGTGTCATCTTTGTTCGTCATGTTGTTTCACCTTAGAGTCTTTTGAAAATACAAAAAAATCAAAAACTTAGAAATATTTGAAAATACAAAAAATAAAAAAACCTAGAAATATTAAAAAATACAAAAAAATTAAAACATCTTGAATTTTTTTAAAATTTTTGAAAACATTAATATATATATATATATATATATATATATATATATATATATATATATATATATATATATATATTTTATAAAAATATTAATAAAGTTAAAGGATTAAAATGATAAATTAATTCTATTAAATTAGTTAATTAATAAATCTTTTAAAAGATTTAATAATTAAAAATCTTTAAAATTTAAAAGATTAGGAAATAGTAATAATAAATAAATCTTTTATGAAATTTAAAAAGATTTAATTTTGAAATAAAATCTTTAAATTCAAATTTTAAAGATTAAAAATCATAAAAATATAATAATAATAATAATAATAATAATAATAAAAAAAAACAGATAAAAATTAAATAAACATTAAAAATTAAAAAATAAATAAAATAAATCTTTTTAATTTTAAAATATTTATAAAAAATTAAATTTAAAAATAAATAAAGTTAAGGCGTGAAAGAGTATCGGGTTTGGAACGAACCACAAACCTAGCACTTTTATTTTCAAATGTTTGGTGCCGCCCTAGTTCTGACTTCATCCCTGTGTAAAAGAAAAATCTCATCTAAGCAGGTAAAATACTAGAACCACACAATCAAATGTCCACATCCTTATTTTGTTCTCCTGCTCCGCTCCAGCATTGAAATGGTCGTGCCGCCGTTTGGTACCAGCTCCCCCTCTGATCCTGTGGTTAAAGAAAAAGTGGAAGCATGGACGCGGCATGTGAACTGTTTGACAGGGGTGCCTTGAGGAAATGTAGTCTTAGGAATTCCATTGTTGTAGAATAAACATAATGGATTTGATTTAAAAATCCATTTAAATGTTTCAAAACTGCCCTGGTAACATGAAATGCAAAATGTGGATGTATATGAAAAGCTAGCAGTTGTAAAATGGGCGTGCACACTGAGGGAAAAATGTCTCAATGACATGACATTGCATCAAAGCCCATGAGCTCAAGAAATGTTCAAAGAAGAATGGATTTAATTAAGAGGTTTTCGAAACCTTCAAGCAAATACTCGTGGCACATATAAAGCCAAAGTGTGGAAGTTGAATTGTTTGATCAAACACCTCAGAAATGTGATCTCATGGCATGTTGCGATGTTCTCTTGGAATGCCGCCATTGCAAGATATTCACAAGATTGATTTATGAAAGCCTTTTGAACCTTTCGAGCAAATGTAATTGGTAGTTGAAAATTCGAATTCCACAACGTCACCAACATCCTCCTTGTCGTTCCAAGTGAAGAGACAACTTCTCTTATCAAAGAAAGCTCACTAAAGCAGAACATGCAAATGGAAATAGAGTATGGTGGCATAGACAAGGCATGATTGGAATGTTTGACAAAATAAGACAAAGAGATTGATATCTCAAGGCACACGGGCTGTTTTGAAAATAAGGGGCATTTGCACAGATAAACACATTAAATAAAATGGGTCAATGAAAGGTTTTAGAGACTCCTTTGTGTGTGCATAAATGGATCTGCACAAAGAGGGCGACACTAATAAAGAGCAAGTGAACTATTTGATGAAATGCCTCATGGATAGGTCATCTCGAGGCGCCATGATTGTAGAATATAGAAAAGTGGAAACATAGAAAAGGTGCATGAAGCATTTGAAAAAATTCCTCAAAGGGATGTGATCTCGAGGCACCATGATTGCAGATCATGGACGATGTACATAATGGTTTTATTGAAGAGGCGTTAGAAACTTCAAGCAAATGCAACAGCTTAACAAAGCACCTTTAAAATGCAATGCTTGCGGAGACATGGTACACGCAAAAAGGGGTAAGGCACATGAAGCATTTGAAAAAATGCCTTTGGAAATGTCATCTCAACGAAATGCTTGCCAAGTGTGCATAAAATGAATTTCATGAAAAGACGTTAACAATTCAACAACCAAGAGATGTAGTATCAGGAATGCCATAGTTGTTGAAAGCGCATAAAATGAATGTCATGTTGGCAGAGATGCACAAAAAGAATTTGATGAAATATTTGACAAAATGCTCTAGATAGATGTTGTTTGACATAATTATTAAAGAGATTCCTTCGCAATGAATGCAATGATTGTGTAATCTGCACAAAACATATTCAATTAGATCTTCAGGAACTTAAGCAAGAGGGATATTGCCAAGTGTTGGAGTTGCAATTGCTTTCCGAATCATCAAACAAATTTCTAGTAAACACAATACAAAGAGGATGCCAAAGGGAATGCATGAGAACTGTTCAACAAAACTCCTCGAAGAGATCTCATGGAATGTAATGACTGCAGTTTGTGCACAAAATTGATATTTTAAAAAGGCTTTAAAGACTCTTAAACTCCATTCTCCAATGCCCACACCAAGATGGGGAGCTTAAAGGGGAAACAACACTGGAATAATTGGTTGACATGTGTCAAAACATTATAGTAATGTGATCATGAAAGGATTGAAAGTAAATCTTCAGGACAAGGCATGAATATCCACCGAAACATGAATAAAATGCTTAGAGGTCTTTATCAAATGTAGCAATAGGAAGCTTGGTAAGGAATGTTCTCATCAAGGTATCTAATGGAAATGGAAACCTGTGGTGTATAATGATAGGAGGATATAATTTCAATGGTTATGATAAAAAAATCCCTTGAAATATTTTGGAGAAATACATCGGTTCAATTGTGATATAAATGACTCTTCCTATAAGGAATACTTAATGGAGGTATGATGGATTCCTTCAAATGAAATATTAAAACAAGGTGTTGTTGAAGTTGACACAAAACATAGAAGTACAATATCTTACCAACATGGAATTGACAGTCTTTGTTGTTAACATCATGGCAAATAAGAAAAACATCGACACAAAGTTAGCATAAGAGGGAAGAGCAAAGAGTTTAGGTTCATTCAGTTTCCCTATGATAAGTGTGGTCTTTTTCATCATTTCAAATATGGGCAATGTTCTTACAAAGACAAATTTATAGTTAAAATCCATCAATTATATGGAGATTAATTGATTCATGAATTTTAATGTATTGATCTTTACATTGAATGAATGAATTAATTATGTTCTTTTATTGATTTGCAAGTAATTCCAAGTTTGGGAGACAAATGATGTCATGATTTTAGATCAACACAAAACATTATTTTAATCATTTTACATTAATTCTAAAAGAGGGATTTAATTGTTATTTCAATAATTGAAATGTGGGGTTTAGTAAAGGCATTTGATTAAAATAATTTGGATGTTTAATTAGTTTCAAAATAATCATTAATTGATTAATTAATTCATGTGATTTTTTGCAGATACTTTTGCAAATGGAGAATGATGGCATGTTGAAAAGGATAAAAGATCTTGAGGGCTATTTACAAATTTGACGTGCAAGGGAAAGATTATTGGAAAAAGACTATCAAACTGGGAAAAAACTAAAGACTTGGCGGGCCCACTTAAGTTCATTTCTAGAAAATGATGCTCTTGCACATCATGCAAGACGGAGAACTCTAAGTGAAGCTGAAATTTGCAATCGTGAACCGATAAACCAAAGTCAAACAAAGGTTGAAACATGGAGTTATTTTTGTGATGTATTGCATGCACACAAAAGCTACAACTTTTGATATCTTAGTTTTGGGTAGAAATTATGGACTAGCTGAGCTATTTATTGTCAAATAGAGCTCATTTGAAAGGGTTAGTATTTTTAAGAAAATAAGTTAGAAATTTTGCAAGTTAGCTGATTAGGGTTTAGCAGTAGAGTAGACAATGGATTTTTCTGCATTTTAGTTAATGGAGTCGATTTGAAGACATTGGTTTTTGTACATTGGTGAAGTTTGCTAGAATTGTAAATGTTTCTTATTTGTTCTCTGCATAGAAGTAACTAGATTTAAACCTGCTTTAAGTTATATTCTAGAATGTTATTTGTTATTTTAATCATTTGATTTGAAGTTCTTCAAGGAATGGGTAAAGTTTATCTTTTCTTTTGTTCGAATTATGGTTTGTGATCTGCTCTTAATTTCTGCACTGTGAATGAATGAAACTTTGTATTGATTGCGGGTTGATTTGTTTTGTAGTTTAAGTTAGGAATTCCTTGAAAAATAACAGGTTTGGTTAATTGGATGAATCAACATTATTTTATCTCTTGCATCCCTGATCTATCTTTTTCCCTTTTTTTTATATACCCTGGTTAGATTAGGTTTAGATAGAAGTTTGATCTTGGAACAACCAAAAACCTCAATAACCAACATGCCCCTTGAACATTACAACCTCATTGACCACTCAGCAAAATAACATAGTTGAGAACCAACTACAGAGACCTTGGAAGATAGGTGATTTTAAATTAGTTGTCTTTTTCAGGAGAAATAGAGTAGAGATATTTTGTTTAAATGTTGGTGTGTCAATTTGGCCATCAACAAAACTAGTGCTAGTGTTGGAAACAAGATACACTGAGAGGGGGGGTGAATCAGTGTTGTGCAAAAATTAACATTATTAACCTTTATCTTCAAAGTACTTGCAACATTCAACAAAAAATGCATGAACAAGAAGAAAACAATCACAACACCATAACACAAGAATTTTTTGATGGAAACCCTATTAGGGGAAAAACCACGGTAGATGGCCAATCCACAATATGATCTGAGTATACTCAAATGAAGTTTACAATATGGGGAATGCTCTTGCATTCAGACGCACTACCTAGAGCTCATTGCTCAAAGGGAAGGCTCATTGCCTTACAAAGAGAATCAAATTAAAACCATCTGAGAGTTTGAACTAAGAAAAATAGCATCTACATATGCTTGATTATAGTTTTGGTTAGGTACAATATTCAATCTTCTGTCCTATATACTGATTATGCACTTCTTCTCACACTCACAACAAAAATCCTTCATGCACAAGTGAAACTATGCATTATCACTCTTCTGCTCTACTCTTATTCATAATTCACATCAACACACTTCAACACACTTCATACATACATCAAAATGATATAGATGATCTCATATATATCCGCAACTTAGAATTCAATTACAATATGTCGGCTTCAAAAGAACAAAATAATATTTACATCTATCAGCTCAAATCATGAGTAAACCTTAAAGCGCATCCACAACGGTCGGCCACAACTTAGCTAGGAATTGAAAAAAGATGCACAAACACAAAAATACTTAACTAATTGCTTCCCATACATCTGTGACATGATATATTCACGAAGTCGGCTTCAGTACTAATAAAACAAAGAATTAGCTAGCCGAATCTTCTAACTCGCACATAGATCAATACGAGGCACTGATATTTATGGATAAAACTGAGAATACATCGATCAAAATTCACTGAGATATGCAACACAAAATATTAACTAAAAATTTGTATGTGAATCGATGAACCCAAAACTACCAGATGCACTATTCTTCCTTAACTGTTTGCAATCTGATTGGCGGTAGGATAAATTGATGATTCGTGGATCTAATCACCGACTAGGGTTGCCATCAATGACAACACAAAATTATATTCACAGTGTCTCTTGCCAACAATCTCCCCCTTTGGCATTGATGTAAACACTTAGTGAAAAATGACTAAGTGTCAGATCAGTACCAACATAAACTACACTGCTAAAATTTCAAAAACCGAACTCTTCTCCAAAATACAATTCTCACCCTGAGATGATTATGTATTTTTCACTCTTCTCTATCCCCCTTTGACATCAATGGAAAAGGCAGGAATCTGTATGCCAAAAATTTAAAAAAACTGTTGTAAACAAGTTGCTTAAAAACATGCTTCATAAACTTACATAAACTTGAAAATGTCTAAAAAAACTTTCTTCAACATAGCCAAATTCGTGTCCCAAAAACTTTTGATACTCTCCAGGATTTTTATATATCTACAAACCAAATAGGATTGTGTCTCAGTAGACTCCAGGTTTGCTGGATCACCCACTGCTTTAGCATCTTCTACTTCTTTCAATGCACTTGACATAATTTCTATCTTTCGGCCAATTAGACCTCTAAGTTCACATGTGCTTCCAATAATTTTCTCATTTTCATGCTTCAGGCACTTTATTCTATCAAACACATATATCACTTCTCCTTATAACTTTCCAACACTATCGGTTAAAGGATCAAAGGCATAAAAAATAATGGCTAATTTTTTTTCCAAATCCTTAACCTTCTTTTCATTGTCATTAGAAGATTTTGATAAAGACAAAGATGATTTTAAAATCTTCCCACCTTCGGATAAATAATTCTGGATATTTTCCACACAGATGGCTAGCAAAATTTTATCCTTAGCAATCATTTCCTTTAGCCCATTTAATCTTTTAGCATCAAATTCCTTTTGAACTTTAATCAAAGCAGATTTCTCAAGTGACTCAAAGTGAGTACTTACTGAGTTGATGAGCCTCTTTAGTTCATCAGAGGAGGAACCGGTTGGATCTTTCACATGAGTGGACATTATCTTTTCCAAGACTCTAGATGCAAGATTTAGAAGTTCACTGTCCTCAATATGGGACTTTAACAATTCTTCTCTGGCTTTTGCTTGGGTGAATGATGCTACTTTCATCTTCTGAATAGGAATCAGAGTAGATAGGTCAGTTCGAACTTCAATCAGTTTAGGATCAAACTCTTTTTTATGTTCTACTAATAATTTCTTCATTGCCTTTGTAGTGTCTCTTGCTTCTACAAGAATTTTCTTTACATGAACCTTCTTCTCTTCAATGATTGCTTCCATAGTTGTAGGTTCTAACTTGTCTTCAGGGGTCTCTACTTTCTCAACTGATACAATTTTTGGAACTTCAATTTCTATAGGCATCTTTGTATTGACCTCTTCAAAAGGAATATGAATATCTTTAAATGCATCTTGTTTCTCTTGTCCTTCTTTTCCTGGACTAGATGAAACATCATGAGTTACTTCAGGTACAACATCAATTCTGCTATTTAACAAAACTTTTCTCAGAATCTGTTTTGTTTTTTCTACAACTTCCTTGGTTTGACCAATCATCAAATTATTCACTCTTGGTTTTGTTTTAAACTCCTTGGATTTGTTCAGAATTGACTTTATTTCTTCCATAGAAGCTACTAGACACAATTCAACAAGAATTATTTCTCTCATCTTCTCTTCTTCTAATCTAGCATTAACTCTCCTCATCTCCAAAATATCATATAAACTTTTGGGAAATTTTGGCATTATTTCAATCAAAACTTTATTGAAAATATTAAAATGTTTTATTGTTGCCTCTTCAAGAATTATTTGATTAGATTCACCAAAGAACTCATACCATTTACGAAGTGGCTTGAGATTTCCATCCTTAACCAAAGCCTTTTCAACTTCCTCCACTGACATACTTGGATTGTCATTTTTTACTTTCTTCTTTGCTTGAACGTCTACACCGGATGGTTTAATTTTTATAATAGTTGTTGCCTTGGTGCCTTGATGCTTGATTTATTTAATACCTTCATCAGACTCTGTCTCTTCATTATCAAAGACTACTACATAGACTCTTTTTCTCTTATCTTTCTTCCTCTTTCCTTCTTTACCAGATCCCTTAGATTTAGTTTTCACAGGGATTGATTTTTCTATAGGGGTTGAATGAGATGTAGATCTTCTAGTTGATCTAGCTCAGGCAGATGGTGCTACCAAACTAGCTGATTTAGCTTTTTCTACCTCCTTTGCTACTTAAAATTCTTCTCTTTTCTTTTGGCTTCTCTTATTTTCTCAACGGGTATGCCCACACTCTCCAAATATTTCTACCTCTTTTCTAACTCTTTTGGTTAACACAGGTTTCCTAAGCTCATTGTGTATTTGCATGTTCTTTTCAGTATAAGTACCGAAGCTTTCTTCCGATTGATCTTGAGGTTTGCTCAACAAATGTTTTTCATACATTTCTAGAATGTGCTCAACTTCGTATCCCATCAGAATGATCCAAATTATTCTAGGATCAATAGATTCCATCATACATTGATCAATATATACCATGAAGCAAATTGTATCCTTGTATTTCTCTACAATGGAAGTGAGAATCCTCTCTCTAGCTTGCATCATAGTTTGAAATTTTTTTAAGTATCCCCAGATAGTGGAATTCTTTGTCTTAGTGTCTGCATATATGTGAAAGAGATATCTAATCTGAGCAACTACCATTTTTTATTTTTTCCAATGAATCTTTTTGTATCTCAGAACCTCACGCATGAAATAAAAGAATAAGAATAAAAGCAAGTTACCATACTTGAAAGAGTTTTTCTTATCCTTCTTAATCTTCACAAGATTTTCCATTAGCTGACTCCTCAAAAATTCACAAAGATCATAGTCTGCATTTTCTTTCACCATCTGATATAAACCTCGCACATTAAATAAGCCAGAGAGAGGATTCCCACTTCCATTATATAGAAATACAAGGATACAAGAAGACAAGGAGGGGACCTCAAGGTCTCAATATTTTATTTCTAATATTTCATTGGACTATGTATGTGTAGGTTTTTTTGACAAATAGATCAAAATCATTGAGAAGTAGGCTCTTGAAAGAGATCAGGTTCAGACGAGGATGCCAAAGAAAAGGATACCTTGCAAGGACGAAAGAAGAAAAGGAGCGAAGAAGTCAACCTAGAGCAAAAAAATTGAAGACACATAGAAACAACCAAGAAGGCATCAAGGAAATAGTGCAAAATAATTGGAAGAATAGGAAGAAAAAGAAGACCTGCACTCAAGTGGGACTTGAGTATTCTTCCCCTTGGGTGTATGGTGCACGGGCACTAGGTGCTTCATTATTGCTCATTTTTGGTATTTTTGGGTTGAAAATTGGTTTTAGTGGTTAATAAGATCATTTATGACCATCTCCTATGTATTAAATTCATTTTTGGTTGTGGGTTTAGTTGTTGGTGGGAAAATTGCAAAAAATATCAAAAGTTGTCAAATTGTCATGCTACTTTTTTTAGAAAGTTGTCAAAAATGTGGTTTTCAGTTACATGATTTTTTTATAATGTGGGAATCAATCGTAAATGGCTGGAAAAATCATGAATATTCTGAAATGGTTGAATTAAGAATTTTTGTAGTTTTTTTTTCAAACTTGGAATGAATTGAAGCAAGTTTTTTTGTGATTTTTCTGAGGTAGCAACTTCTAGTTTCTTGGACAAACTATATAGTCCATGGATCAATATAGAATCAATATATTTTTTTAGGCACATGAATCTACTCCATTTTTGTTTTTGTTTCATTTTATTTCATTGAGTTTCAAGAAAGTTACAACATTTTTTCTAAAATTTTCCCAAACTCTAGCCAGGATAAACCAGGGGCCTTCAAAATGTAATAACTTTTGTTTCCACTTCTCAAAAATTATATAAACTCATCCAAAATTATTTCTTTTCATTTTTTTTAATATTTTCAAGGTTGGAAACCCTAACATGCTCGCGTTTGGGAGAAATCTTCACCAGTCCTCTGCAAGAAAGCACAAAAAATAATGAAAAGTCCTCTACTTTATGCTTGTAGCTAAAATCCTTGCATGCATTCCATTAAGGTTGGTTTGGATAGATGTTTGTTTATGTATAAAATTTTGTGTAGGCCTCATTCAAGTGATTTAACGTTGTCAAAGAGTTTGGAAATTGAGTGGTTGTGACTGTCCCAAGAGGACAGAGTTGCAATTTTGAGCACAAGGATTGAATCTGTGTCTTGATGTATTGTGAAACATGTGAAGATGTTTGTGATTATTTTGTATCTATAGATAGGGTTGGAATGATTCTACACTACCTCAAAGGGGTTTTGGGTCAAGTCTCTATGATATTCCATTGCTAAGGTCCAGTTACATATTCATAAGAAGTTGATGTTGTACACGCAAGTTTGGGTCAGTGTGAGAAACCAATGTTGAATACCCTATGAGTGGTTGTTGTAAGTCTCTTGGGTGATTGTTTGTGTTTTCATCACATTAAGGTTAATTCATAGTCTCATATCTTTGGATAAGTCTACCATGCTATTATTTTTTCTTAAGGTTTTTGAGCTTAAGTCTCTTAATGAATCCATTGTTTAAGGTCATGAAGGTACATCTAGAAGCAACAAAATGGAGTTGAGTTTTGAATACCCTGCCTCTTGGATCTAATTCTAAGTTTTTCATCCTTCCTTTGCATCATTTCAAAATAAAATGTTTGAAAAATTACAAAAATACCAAAAATGAGCAATAATGAAGCACCTAGTGCCCATGCACCATCTCCTTTCTTATTATTCTTTGTTGATCCCTCTCCTAAAATTCCTTCAAAGGGTATATTGGTGCAAGAGGATGAAATCATTGATAATTTTCTTAATGTTACCCTATCTCCTCTTCATTCCAATGTACTCTCTTCTAGAGATGATGCATTAGTGAATGATGAAGTTCATCTCACCTCAGATCCTCCAAGTATAGATGTTGAGCAAATTTCTTAAAATGATTCCTCTATAATTTGTAAGGAATCCATAAATATAATCCATGTCTTTGCTACCCCTAAAATTCCTAAGAGACCATTCATTTATTTGACTCCAACTAGCCCTTATCCTAAAATTATTTGTTCTATTAATGGTGTTCCATTTCATAGTGATTCTCCTGATCTTTCTGAGGCTCCCTCTTATAGAGTAGTAGCCCATAATTACAATTCTAGAAAGAATAAACAAAATGTTAATCAACCTATTTCTTTACCACCTTCTCAACCAATTCTTCCTTCAACACCTAAACCTACAACTAAAGAACTTGGTGATTATGATCTTGTCAAGCAACTTTGTGTTACTCTGACTAAGATCTCATTATGGGACTTGCTTTAGTCTACTCCGATTTATCAAGGTATGCTTGAAGAAGCCTTGTAAAATATCCTCTTGCCTTCTTCCACTAGGCCATTGGATGTTATTTTTTTGATAGCCTCATATTCGTGTGGATTCACCAAATATTACATTCTCTCCACAAGAACTCCTTCCCCTGGAAGTACAGAAGCAAGTGGATCCTCTAATGATCATAGTTAACATTAACAAAATTGACATTAGATGAACTCTCATTGATGCTGGTTTGGCACTCAATGTATATAGTATTGATCTATTTCTTAAGATTAATATTGATTCTTCCTCCCTAGCTGTTGCTTCTCTTGTTATTTGTGGTTTCGATAATGTTGGTCGGCAACCTTTAGGCATGATATTATTTCCTTCAAGGTTGGGACCCATTACCATACCCACCCTTGTATATGTTATGTCAGAAAAGTTACCATATAACCTTTTTCTTGGTAGATTGTGGATTCACACTATGGGTGCAGTCCCATCTACCTTACATAAATCTATTAAGTTCATTTATAACAATCAAGTAATCACAAGTAGGGTTGACCCTAATGCTATACGCTTATGTGAGATGGTAGTTGTTGGTCAGGCTTTGATTGTTCCTATTCTTATCCCTTTAGTGTCTTCCATTGTGCTGATGTCTACTCCAGTGGTACCTGTTACAAAGGATACACTTGAGGTAGATGTCCTTGAAGAAGATCCTTCTGAAGCAAGAAATCTTAAGTCTACTCCTTCTACCTCTTCTCAAGAAATGCATGTCTTGGTGATGATTGGGGTTATATAGACTTTACAGAATCCTTCATTGGAGAATATAAAGTTGACCCAATCCACTTAAACCTCCTGATAACATCACCTAAACCTACCATCAAAGATGGTTATTCTTTTGTATCATGAGATAATGTGATCAAAAATTGCAATGTTCTTAATGTTGATCCTTCCCCTTATAAGGAAGATGATCACACCTCTATTTAATGTTAGAAATTCTATCAAGAAGGTTGATGGAGATCCTATAGAGGAGCCTAATCCCCATTTTTAGAATAATTCTCTCTATGAAGATCCTCCTCCTTCTCAATATTTGCAAACACATTATGGCCCTATCTTTAAACTTGTCTCTAAATATGGCTATGGGAGTAAAGGTTGTGGGCATAATGATCAAGGCATTCAAGTACCTATAGAATGTGCACCTCATAAGTGTAATTTGGGGCTTGGTTTCTTGCATGAATAGTCTAAATGGAAACCATGGTTGAATGTTGACATGATTTTCACTCAACCCCATTCTCTTGAAAAGATTCAACCTCAATTATCTATTATCTTTGTGTCTTCTTCTTGTGAGCAGTTAATATTTTCTCCACAATAGAAAGGGTTACTTCTTTCTCCTCATTATTTATTTGAGCAAGAGTGTATTTTGATGAGGCTTCTCAAATCCCACTTGATTACTCTTCCTCTTACACATAAGAAATTTCATAAACATGATAAAGAAAAACATCCTCTCTATGCATACCATCAAGTGTCTAGCCATTCCACTAGTGAGTGTAAGGCCTTGAAGGATAAAATACAACTTTGTGATTCTAGTGCCATCAAACTCCCATTTGTTGATGCACCTACCTTTTCTTCACATGAAAAGTGATATCGAGGTCTACCTCTATCCTATCTATTCTATGCATTTTCTCATGAGGTTCTCACACCTCCCTTCTATATTATCTTGCATGATTATCCTCCCTTGTATGCTAGGGGTAGTGATAACTTGTTCTAAAGATGTGTGTCCTTCTTAAGGACCCCCTCTCTTCTCTCTATCTTTCAATTGGAGTGTCCCTTGAGTGGAACCCTTCTCTTTTGAAGGGTTCCCAAGGGACCCCTTTGAAAGCTTCTCCTTCAAATATTGAATTTTTGTGTGACTATATGTTTGTTTGCCTATGTGGCTTTTTATTATCTAACATGTTTTTTTTGCAGATTAATATGTTGCTTTTCAAGGGAACCTATGAAGTTGCTTCTCAATCGACCTTGCAAGACCGAGCACCTATAAAGCCCCATCAAAATCTATAGAGCCTCCCACATTAGGCTTCTCTCAAGACCAAGCACCTGGGGTGCCTCCTTTGCAAGTCTAAGGACCTATAAAATGATTTCATCCTACGGTATCTCTTTTTTCAACTCTGTAGGACCAAGCACCTACATAGCCTTTTGTTCACCTTTCATAGGTTTGAGGGCCTACGACACATTTGTTCAAATCTCTGCAGGACCAAGTACCTATGGAGTCGATTCACTCTTATCTTGTCAAATTGTATAATACCAGATCAAAGATTTGTATAGTCTTTATCCCGAGTATATGCTCTTTCTCTCTTTGACATTGATTACTTACCTATCTTTTGGGTACATTCTTCTCTTGAAGCAATCAATCCTTACCTTCTTCTCTCCATTTAAGAATTCCTCTATGTTATTTATTATTTTGGGGATGATGTATAGTATTTAGACAACCTTTTGCATTGAGGTCTCTTTCACTTTTTTGACTCAAATCCTTTATTCTGTTGTTTTCTTTTGTGTGTGTGTTATTCATGTATATGTTCTAATTCAATGATGTAATAAATTTTTATGTTCTAAAATTGTTGTCTTGTGTAGGTCTTTCTTGTCTAATGTATTTGTTTTGTAGGTCTTCAACCTGGGGGCATGCTTCCTTGGTTCAAAGAGCTATTTTCTTCCTATACAGTATCCTTTTGGCATCATGATGTTATTTACATTTAGTATATCTCCTTTAGCGTACATATTAGTGTAGATTCATATACCAACTAAAGTGGGGGAAAAATCTAATGTCATAAAATTTCACCCCTTGCAATTTGACATACATTCTTGTATCCACTTTAGTGTCCACTCCCTTAGAATTTATGTAAGCTCATTTTAGCCCCTGCATCAACCTTTTTCCCCTCTCAATATGCTTAAGGTCCCTTTTCAGTAGCTTCCTTCGTGCGTCAGCTTTGTGTTGAACCTTGTTCTTTTCCCATTCTCATTATTTTATAGCGTGATGTGTCTGGACACTAGCATGTTGCACAGACATCCATGCACTATGCTAGCGTCTTGTGATATTTTGAAGTTCAAATGACCATTTATAAGTTCCTTATAACTTATCAACAATTTTTGTTAGTGGTAAAAACCTGAGAAACCTTGTAACAGCTCGAGAAGCTTATTTTCCCTCCTCTTCTCTCTTTAAATACTATCTTTTCAATCCAATTGGGCCTTCTTCTTGGTCTTTCTCTCTTGGAGACATTCTCTTCTCTCTTGCTCTCTTTCTTTCTTATCTCTCTACAACTTTCTACAACAACACTCTCACATTCTTACAACACTCTTTGAAACTCTCTTAGCTCTTGTAGCTATTGTTCTCTATCTTTGGCTTCCTTAAGCCTTGCAAGTGATATCTTGCTTACCTTATATCTTTGGGCATCTTTGGATTTCTCACATCCCCTTTCTAAGAATTTTACTATTTTTCCTATATATTTATCTCATGATACGGGTTCTGCTCCTTGAGCAGAGATTTATTTTAGCATTTCATATTCGCTTACTTCGTTCACTTTCTCTATCTATTTGTCTATCCATGGAGGTGGGAACACCAAAATGAGGGTTTGACTATGACAAGCCCCTAAATAGTCCCAAAATTTTTCCCTCGGTCTTATGTGTGTAGGTGTTGAAGATATCTACTTGTTGGAGGATTCATTTCTTGGTTGGTTGTAAGCACTTTCTTTCTCTTTCCTTTCATCTCGTCATCTATATTTTGTTTAGTTTAATATGCTTTACTTTAGTTATGCTACGTTTTATTATTTTCCTATAGTTTGGAAGTTCTTAGCAATCAGAGTAGAAGTAGTCACTCTATTGTTTTCTATGACATTCTTAGTTTTTAGTCCATACGGGATGCCAATGTGCCTTTGGGACTTTAGCGCGCTATGTTGTACTCCGTACCCCACACTTCCATCCTTTGGCCAAAAAAATTCCAATTTTTCTAAAAAACCTATGTGACCTACTCATTTTGATTCTAAAACTCTCACTTTGTTTCTTGAGATAGTTTAAGGTAGTTCACTCCCTCAGATTCTCTTGAGAATAAAGAGACTCATGAGTAATGAATCCCCCTTCTCTACATGGTCCTTTGGAGTTGGTGCATATAGATCTTTGTGGACCTACCAAAATCAAAAAAATTTGAGGTGATAGGTATTTCATGCTATTAATTGATGATTATTCTAGAATGACTTGGGTTACTTTTCTCAAATACAAATATAAGATTTAGATAAGTTTAAGGAATTCAAAGCTATGGTTGAGAATGAAATGAATATGAAAATCAAATGCTTAAGGTCCAACAGATGTGGAGAGTTCACCTCCAATGATTTTAACACTTTTTATGCAAATCACGGAATAAAGAGGCATTTTTTCATCTCCTAGAACTCGTCAGAAAAGTGGAGTTATGGAAAGGAAGAATAGGACTATTCAGGAAGTAGAAAGGACAATGGTGAAGGAATAAAATATATTGAATGTCTACTAGATACTTAATAGAGCACAAGCAAGGACAAACAATTCAAAGACTCCCTATGATTTGTGGTATGGAAGAACCCCTACTATGAAATATCTTAGAGTGTTTGGAAGAAAATTATATATTAGAAGAGGTAAAGAAAAATTAGGAGATTTTGATGCAAGATCTGAGGAAGGAATATTCCTTGGATATTCTACAAGAAGAAAGGCTTATTGATTCTACAACAAGAGGTTGAAAAATATTGTTGAAATTGAAAGTGTCAAAGTGGATGAAGACACAAAAAAAATAGTGATGATAGATGGATATGAATCAGATGAGTCCTCTTGCAAAGAAGAGAAAGATGAAGGCAAGCAAAAAGGAGTGCAGGTTGAAGAGGAAGAATCTCTGAAAAAGATCCCTAAGACCCCTAAGTATGTGCAGAAGAATCATTTAGAAGATCAAATCATTGGTGACAAGAGTAGAGGTGTGTTGAAAAGAAGAAAGGCTGATATGGTAGAAAAATAGGTAAAATTATGTCTACTTTCTAAATTTAAACCTAAAAAAATGATTGAAGCATGCAAAGATGAATTTTGGATCAAGGCTATGGAAGAATAACTAATGCATATTGAGAAGAATTATACTTGGGAACTTGTCCCAAGACATACAAACAATAATGTGATTGGAACTAAGTGGGTATATCAGAACAAGTTGAATAAGAGTGTAGAAGTGGTAAGAAACAAGGCAAGAATTGTGTGTAAAGGCTACTCACAAGTAGAAGGAATAGATTTTGAGGAGAAATTTTCTCTAGTGGAAAGAATGGAAGCTATTAGGATGTTTTTGGATTTTTCAACACAAGGATTTCAAAGTCTATCAAATGGATGTGAAGTCTCCATTCTTGAATGGTGAGTTGGAATAAGAAGTTTATATTGAACAATTGGATGGCTTTCAGTTATCAGATAATCTTGATATGGTTTATAGATTGAAGAAGGCATTATATGGACTCAAGAAAGCTCCTAGAGCTAGGTATACAAGATTGGATAGGTACTTGTTGCAACAAGGATTCAATAAAGGTACCACAAATAGTAATCTTTATTTCAAAGTTAAAAAATATCAAATCTTGATTGTGGTTGTGTATGTTGTTGATATAATCTTGGGTGATTCCACAATAGTGGGTTACACTTTTTGGCCAAACTTGACATTGAAATAAACATTTTGAACTAAATCTTCACTTTCAACACCTATAGCTACTAAACCATGAGGAATTTGAAGATGATACAAACTAGTGATTTGTGACTTTTTGTCTGTAGATTCTATATATATATATATTTGGAATCAAATTTCATTTCTTTTTCCATATCCTTCGATAACTAGTTTTTCAAAGAAAACACCATTTTTAAAAAGTGATGTCTACTATAAACCACAACTTTTTTTCTACGAAAGATAAATTTATTTTTTTTAAATTTAGACTTGTAATTAAAATATCTAGAGGATGCATTAGGTTTCATAATTTTTTTATTGAATATTAATTTTTAATTAATTTTTGAAGTCAAACCAATTAAAATTTAGACATAGGTGTACTATAAAGAGCATAAATTCTTTTGTATGTATCAAAAATTATTTTTTGTTGGAATAAGGACATCAATACCTAGAGGACATGTATTTTTTAGAATTTTTTTCTCTATTTTCCCATTTTTTCATATGTGTGAAACAAAGACTTTGATGTTCATTGAAAAACCTACATTCACAAGAAATAAAAAATAAATATAATAATTGTGAATGGTGTTTCTATACCTGCACAAACACAAAGATCAAACACAATATTAGATACAAATGCAAGATAGAAGCAACATTCCCCATGAAATTAGATTGAAACATCAAAATAGGAAAAAAATAAAGAAAAACACAATGAAAACAATTGAATCCTATTCTAATGAGAAAAATTTCAATCCCATGGGGGAATTGGTTCCATTTGTGTGTAGAAAATGGCCCTTTCCCAACTCCTTAGTGTGATTTGATGATCTTGGATGATGATCCTTGATTCCTTGATGCAATTTTTCCAATAACCTTGATAAAACTACAAAACAATGATGAAATTGGATGAAATTGCAAACGAAATTGAGTATAGTAAGCTTGCATGGATTGTGGATGATCAATTCAATAGGAGAAGCCCTATATTTATAGATTTGATGAAGGGAAGAATAAGAAAAATAGATGAATGTGGGACAAAAGACCAACCAATGAGAGAAGGCCACTTGTCCACATGTGATTGGAGGAGGAATGAGCACATTTGGATGAATGTGCACATAAATATGGTTAGGTGGATTTGAAATTGTTGAGTTGACAAGATTAGAGGGAATAAGAAATGGAGTAAATTCCACTTGGCTTAAGGAAAAGGACATGTAAGAGGCCTTTAATGCCTTGTTGGATGTACTCATCCCTTTTGGAGGGATTTTCAAAATTTGAAGAATATTCCACCAAAGATGCATTTTTGAATGAAAATTGATGAATTTATAAATCAAATAAATTGATTTATTGTGCAAGTTTGCAAAATCTAGAGGATTGGAGTGATTAGGATTAGGATTAGTCATGATTTGATTAATTTAGATGAAGATTGGATGATTTGACAATTTTGACTTAGATTTAGGATTTAAATAAATCAAAATTGAGAGGAACAATGATTTAGATTTAATTAAATAAAGATTGATTTATTTATTTAATTAAAGAAGGTGGTATTAGATTAAATCAAATAAAGATTTATTTATTTAATTTAAAGAGATGACCTTAGAGATTTAATTAAATAGAGTGAATTATTTAATTAAGACAGAGACTAAGGTTTAATTAAACAAATTTATTTAATTAAATTAATGGGAGAGAATGACTTAATCAGATTAAATTGATTTATTTAATTAAGAGAGGAAATGTGATGATTAGAAAGAGATGATTTAGGAAGAAACAATGTTAGTAAGATCAAGATTAGATGTGTAGGATCAAATTGTATATTTTTCAAGTCTATATTTTGCCCCTCTTTGAAGTGATGCACTTGTTGCATTGATTCAAAGAATAAACTGTCTAAGATCAAAATTCAAAAATTCCTTCATTTTTCAGATGCCCCATTGTTGCCCCACCGAGAAGGATTACACTGGTATGCTATCCCCTTGAGAGATCAAATGGAAATTTAGATTTTTGGGTGATCTCGTGAAAAAGAGGACAAGTTGCCTAATAAATCCAAAAAAGGTCGAGGATGCCAAAAACATGCTAAAACACGAAAAAATGATGCAAAACGGCCCTCAGTCGGGCAAAAATAGTTTTCGGGGTCCAAAACCCTAGCTGGACGACCAAACAAGGTAAAAAAACCCTAATTTTTAGGCTTAAATAGACCCCAAGGGGTCACTTTCAAGTCATTTTCACACTTAGCCTTTAGAATTTTTTGCACTTTGAGCTCTAAGCATTGATCGAGATGGGGCAAAGATTGCTTCCATGACACATTTTGCAGCGAGTACGAGTGCACTAGCGACCAACCGATGCAGGACTAGTGGTATGTACTCCTCCCTCGACTTTTGATTTCAATTTTTTACATGCAATAAATAGGGTCAAAGTCAAATTTAGGTCAAGCAGTGCTATATAGCGTCGCTGAGAATGCAAAATCAGCGTCGCGTGGCCCCAAAGTGTGTTGCATATGCAAAGAGAATTGCTGCCACTCAGTTTGGAAAATTGGGTTTTGGGTCAAAGTTCACCACATATGCGAATAGTGTCGCAAAGTCACAATTTAGGAATTAGGGTTTTGGGGTGTGGTCAAAGTGCATCACGACGGTGCAGTTTGGAATTTACAAACTACACTGCAATTGCAAACAAAGCCACATATGTTGTTCGAATTGCAAAAATTTAGGGCGGGATCTCAATCTTTTTTTGAAACTTGACGTTGTGGCTTTTCTTGTGTAGGAGGACCTCAAGATATTGCATTCTCTAGAGCACAGGTGCCCAATTCTTAGTCGGTTAGATGGGTTACATGAGCTTCTCTAGGGGAACCTTGGGGCCATAGGACTTTGGTATATTTCTTATGCTCGTCTTGTTCGAACACACCTAGGGATGATGACAACCCTAATAGAGAGATGGAACAATGAGACATCTTCATTTCACTTGCCCACTAGTGAGGCCACAGTCACATTAGAGGATGTCTGGCTTATCTTATGATTGGCCATCCATAAAGAGAGGGTCATTTATGACATGGATGTTGGGAGGGATGCCTGCTTTGAGGTCATTGAGCTTGATGAGATCATCTTCTTTGAGGGACCGATTGATTTAGAGAGATACTGAGGCACAATGCCTACTTTTAGACTTATTGTAGCTCTAGATCGGCGAGGCTGATACTTTAATCCAAGATGGGGGATCGCATGGGAGCGGATGATTTTTCACAAAGAGTGCCTTGCTTGAGGGCCAGTGATGCTGGCCTTGCTTTACTGAGACCTGCATGAGTTCACGTATTTAGACAGTAGGGCATTGGGACCAGTGTTACATTGTTGTATGTTTGGGCTTGGGAGTGCATAGCAGTGCTCCATCCACAAGTCACAATGGTCACTTTAGATTTGGATGATATGATTGTTTGGCGGTACGGCGGGCCTAGATCACTTTTACACACATAGGGGCAGGTGGTATTGCCCATTAGCAGAGGGTCATTGACGAGATGACAATTTTCACCTAGAGGCCTTGGGTTGGCATGGGTCCATGGTTTGACGATGTAAATTATCTCTTTTTGCTCAGCAAGATAGGTTGATGCAGGGCCAAGAGCACACTATCATAGAGAGATATCTGCCAGATAGAGTGGCGACAGTTTGGGGATAGACAAGATAGACCCAATGACCAGTACGTGGCCATCTTCGCCTGTACTACGAGGGAGACTGCATGGGGTAGGACCTATTGGCCCTACGGTTTCCATTGCACCAAAAGATTGACTTGGTAATGCCTGATACAACTTCCAGAGTTAACGGATCCATGAGAGTCGGTTAGTCCATGTCACGAATACCGAGGGGAGCGCTAACCATTTGCCAACAAAGTCCCCCTCAACATTACCTGAGGGGATTCGAACCCGATACCTTTGGCTATGATACTACTTGTTGGGCCTATGGTTGTCATTACTACAAAATATCGACCTCTTAATGCCCGATACAATTGCCAAAGTTAGCGAATCCACGAGAGGTGGTTAGTCCATGTCACAAATCCCAAGGGGAGTGCTGACCATTTGCTAACAAGCCCATCCCAATTGATGAGGCCGTTACATCTTTCAAGTAGCTAGTGGCCAAGTCATAGCCATACGATTAGGGATAGGGGGATGTAGGGGTAATACATTCCTACAAAGATTGGTTCTAACCACCCCTTAGATTGATAGATCCAGGCGCGGTGCCCACACGGTGGAGGCCCAGAGGCTGATCAACATGTCAAGGGTGAGGAAAGGGAGGTAGAGGGGATGGGGATAGAGATGGAGATGGGGAAAGGGGAGGAGGTGGGCCACCTCCACACTGGCCACATCAGACACCACCCCAGGTGCAACCACAATAGACACCACCCCAGGATCAGGCACAATAGACACCTCCTCGAGATCAGCCCAGAGATGGGGAGATAGAGGTTCCACAAAAACAACCCATATCACCACCATGAGTGTAGCTAGATCATCGAGATACCATGGTTCAATAATTGTAGGGACAAGTGTAGGGTTTGCAAGCCCAAGTGCAGGCACTGACTATCGAGAGAGATCAAGTGAGGTCTGAGAGAGACCAGGAGATGGGACAAAGGCAAAAACTTGAGAGCATAACATCTGCATGTCATGACAGGATAGTGTCCATACACGTATATCAAGAGGCAGTGAGAGAGTTGGAGTAGCATAGGCTCCATTACAAGCACACAATACTAGTAGCAGCTCGAGTGCTAGAGTATTCCCAACAAACAGGGATGGGGCAGCCTGAGGATCATGCCGAGAGACAGGTTGGAGAGGGCAGAAGCTAGCAGGGCTAGCCCCACATTTTGATCAGAGATAATATTCTTTTTGGTCTATGGGATCTGATTTTTTATTGCCCCGATTGTATCATATACTTTGGTTTATACACATTTGATCCCGACCTTTGTATGATGACAGTTACTTTTGATGATATATATGAGATGATTTGATTCATTTATGAGATGTCCTATTTTTCTTATGTTGATGGATGGATGCATTTAATTTCCTATGTGATGCAATGATGTGGTGATTTTATTTCATGAGATGCAATTTATGTAATATGATGTATGTTTTTATGTGATGCGATGATGTGATGTAGTGATTATGGATGCATTTATTTTTATATATTTTCTATGTACTTTATGGTGACGATGTATGGATGTAACATGTTATGATATGCAAATGATTATGTGATGTATTATGAAAATTTATGTGATGATATGCGAAAGTAATGTTTTTTATTTCTTTTTCTCATGCATTTATGATGGATGATATATGGATGCAACATGTTATGATATGAAAATGCGATACTTTTATGTAATGGAATATGAATGTAACAATGCGAGATGTCCCATGGTATTTATAATATATGATATGTAATGGTGATATGTGTAGATGTAATGCTGATGATTATGAGGTGATGACATTTGTGAGATGTTTATGTAATATGGTATCCAATGATTCCTATAATGAATGCAATATTACATTATGAAGTAATGTTGTATGATAAGCAATGATTCTTAATGATAATGATAATGTAACGATTTATGATATGTGATGATGTGATATGTGATTTATGTAATGGTTGATTTGAATGCAATGTGTTTGATGTGAAATGATTATAATGATAATGTAATGCAAGATGAACTATCCTGAACACAATGCAAAAATATAGTGGTATAAATGTAATCTTTTATGATGATGTGATATGTGAGATGATTATGTGATGCAATAATTTTTATTTCATAATGATTCGTGGATGCATATGTCATGAAATTAATGCAAGTAATATGATAATGTGAAATGATTATTAAATGAAATGTAAATGATTATTATATGTAATGGGGTTATTATGATATGATGTGAATATGTATATGATAATGATGTGAATATGCATATGATAATGATGTTGTCTATACCATTATAATTATGACATGGATGAATTAATAATTCTTATGTGATAATATCTATGATGGAATGAAAAAAATAGTAATGAATCTATGATGAAATGCAATGTATCTATGTTTCCTACGTGATATGCATTATGCTAATGATTGGTGGATGCAAGGTGGATGCATTGATGAGATGCTTTTGAGTAAG
Source organism: Sequoiadendron giganteum (assembly GCA_007115665.2). Lineage (NCBI taxonomy): Eukaryota > Viridiplantae > Streptophyta > Pinopsida > Cupressales > Cupressaceae > Sequoiadendron > Sequoiadendron giganteum. The sequence goes on from CM021103.1 coordinate 705,188,165, forward strand.
TGTCATGGTACCATGTTAGTATGGAAAGAAGATAGAAGAAAAGAGATCCAACAAGATTACCTTATAATGATAATGATATCAGGAATTGGGATTTCTAAAAGGGCCATTTACTTTATGTTTGATAATTGACATAGGTACGATGCATCAAGGTATTAAGAACCGGGATGGAGTTGTACCTAGTGTGATGGAATTTGACTTGACAATCAGATAGGAGTACTCCTGTTCACTTGACATACAAAACCTTATTCAGATGTAGTTCAGATATTCTAAACATCTTAGACCAAAACATAGAAAATAAAGCCTTCCTATGTGGTCAACAAGATACCTAAAGCATCCTCCCCACAAACCAAACAAAGTATGTATGACAAAGTTATTTTACAAGGATATCTAACAAGCACAACAGATAAAAAGATAATGATCATTGCCCCATTCCTTTCTCTCTAAACTATTTTGATTAGGCATCATCGAGAGGTCATTGGAAGGAATGCAAAATAAGATAAGTCAAAAGGGCCAAGATGAAGCAAACAAACAAGCTAATGTTCTTCGTACCGCTAGCCAAGACTAAACTACGGTGATGCCTGATGTTGATGTCCATTGTAGCAAGAATGCATCATAGGACATGTTGTTATTAGATTATGATGAGATTTACTAGATGGTAAGCTATTGATACTCCGAGTTGATTAACTTGTCGACTTACTGACCTAAAATTAAGACTTTGACGATTTAGCTTTCACTTTTAACCTTCTAGACTTGCTTCCAAATACTTTACCAAAGGATGAAAATGATGATTGATTTATTATGAATGAGATTATTGTGGGTGAAAGTGAGATGATATGGATACACCATTTTGGGTTTTTTCAAATATTTGGATGTTTTTGATGTTTTGAAATGTTTTGAGGCTATTTTGATTTTTGGGTTTTTCAAAGTTTTTGGATATTTTAAGATTTTGACCAATAAGTTAAAGACCTATCCTAGGGGTCTTGGGAGCTGATCAACAAATTATCCTTGCCTACATTATATATGCAAAGACCACGTAGTTCGATTGACACAAACTTGATTGAATAATGAGATATATGGACAAACAAATTGCCCTTTTATTGCAATGGACACATAAAGGAGTGAGCTAAAGTGTCTCGGGGGATGAAAAAAGATTACCCTTGCCTACATTCAAGATCAGAGACAACATAGTTCAAAAAGATGACTCTATCTTTTGATTTTTTAGATTTTTGACATATTTTAGATTTTGATATGATTTGGATTTTTTTGGGATTTTTTGAATGTTTTTTGGATTTTTTTATTTTAAGGAAGATTATAAGAATATACACGAATTTGATCTGATGCAGGTACATGAACATGCCCCCAGTGTGGTGTGATAGACTACTTTGATATAGGTAGGACAAACTAACCTTAGGAATGTGCCAAGTAGTACTAGGGTGGAACATGATACAGACACATAATCAAGCTATGATACAAACACAGATGGATGGATGGAATGAGATATGGGATGCAATGGAATGTCATGGGTAAGTGAGCATGCAGAATAAGACGTGAAGATCCTGGTGGATGGAGAATGATTTTATTTACACAAGGTGTATTTTTGTCAAGTTTTCACCAAGGTACTTGCCCAAAGTGTTATTGAAGTGGTTTTCACTAGAGGATGGTTTTTTTATTTACTATTTTCAATCCTTTTTCTATTTATTTTTTTGGATTTTGATATTTTTGAGATTTTTGTATTTTTGGTTTTACCCTTAAAAGATCAGGCATACAAATTTTTGAGATGGGAGTTGTTCATGGGATCCTGCAGAGGTTACCCTTCGGGCGTTGATAGTTGGTAGGCTCCTAATTTTGTAGCTCATAGTGATGATGAAGGGTCCCAACCAATTGGGTTCAAATTTTCCCTTGCTATTCGGATTTGACACATTCTTCTGATTTTCCTTTAGTACTAGCTCATCGACTTGGAAGGTCTAACTCCTTATTTTCTTGTTGTAACTTTGCCTGAGATAGTTCTAATTTACTTGCAAGTGGTTTAACGCATCCATGCACCGTTCATCCAGTAGTTCCAACTCATTTATCAATGAAACCTGGTATTCTTCATCTATTATAATATTTTGTAGTGATATTCTCAGGGACGGGAGCTCAATCTCAATGAGGAGGATGACCTTTGATCTGTAGACTAGAGAGAACAGGGTGGCCCCTATTGGTGTGTAGATACTTGTGTGGTAGGCCCATAAGGTAGGATTCAGATGTAGATGCTAGTCATGACCAGTGTCATTGAATTTTTTCTTGAGGATTTTTAGAATGGTTTTATTGGTGGATTTTGCTTGGCCATTGCCTTGGGGATAATATGGAGTGGAAAAGCAATGCTGGATTTTGAATTTATAGAATAGGTCACAAATATCCTGATTTTTGAAAGGTGTCCCATTATCTGAGATAATGGCTTGAGGAACACCGTAGAAAAAAATTAGGTAATTCAGGATGAACTTGGATATCTGATTTTCTGTTATGTAGGTCATGGGGATGGCTTCGACCCACTTCATGAAATACTCCATGGCAGTAATGATAAACTTATGGCCATTGGATGAGGTAGGGGTGATTTTACTGATGAGATCGAGTCCCCACTGTGAAAAGGGCCACAATGTGATCATGGGATTGAGCTCCTGAACTGGTGCATGGATGAGCTCCCCATCTTGCTGACACTACAAACACCTCTTGACATAGTCATGTGCTTCTCTTTCCATAGTAGGCCAATAGTATCCAGTCCTTAGCAGTTTCTTGGCCAAAGCCATACCGCTTGAGTGTGAACCATAAATTTTATTATGTACCTCGATTAAAATAGTCAAGGCCTCCTTAGTGTTTAGGCAACGTAAAAGGGTCCCCTCAATGCTCCTACAATATAGGGTATCTTCTAGGATGACAAAACAGGATGTTTTTTGATGAAATCTCTTTTGAGGTTCAGGGTTATGTCAGTGGGGAGAACTCCTATTCTTAGGTAGGTGTAAATATCATGGTACCATGGATCACCAGGATCAATGATTCCTCACATGAATTCAGACTCTGGGACCTCGAATGTTGGTGTAGACCTGGAAAATATACCGACACACTTGATCTTGATTACTAACACCATTTCATCCTGAATCACCTTCTCAACTTATCATCACCTTTCATCCCTTAATTGAATAAATCATTATTTATCTGATTAGGTTATTCTTCCCCATTGATAAAATTAATCAGTTTGATTTAATTAACCTTATATCTCCATTTAATTAAATAATTCATTTTATTTAATTAAATATCTAAATTCATCCTATTAAATTGAATAAATGAAACCTTATTTAATTTAATCTAACATCGTCCTCTTTTAGTTAAATAAATCAAAATCTTTATTTAATTAAACTCTAAATCATTTTCTTCTCAACTTTGATTTAAATAAAATCACAAAATCTAAGTCAAAAGTGTCAAATCACCTAATCTCTCATCAAATTGATCAAATCTTGATTAAATTAATCTCAAGCACTAAATTTCTCTAGATTTTGCCACTTGCACATGAAAACACATTTAATTAATTAACTAAATCCCCATTTTCTCTCAACATGGCATATTTAAAGGAATATTCCTCCAAGTGGATTTGTACATCCAACAAGACATTCATTCCTCTTACATGTCCTTGTGCATTGATCCAAGTGGCATTTAAGTCATTTTATTTCCCTCTTCAACAAGTCATTTCATAAATTTGAAATTCCACCTAATATCATTTATTGGCTCTTTCATCAAAATGTGCACAACCTTCCTCCATTCACATCTTGACAAGTGGCACTTGGCCATTGGATGTTGAATGATCCCACATTCATCCATTTTGCCTCTCCTTCTCTCAATCACATCTATAAGTAAGGGGATTTCTTTCTCATTTATCATCCACAATTTGAGCAAACTTATTATGCACAATTTCATCTTCAAGCATATTTATTTTCATCTATTTTTATCAAGTTCTTAGTTAGGTTATGTAGGAATTCAACAAAAGTGGATCAAATCTTCATCAAATCATCACAAAGCTTGCATAGCAGTTGGGAAAGGGCCAATTTCTACACATAATTGGCACCAATTCCCTCATGGGATTGAATGTTTACATGGTTAAATAGGATTTCAATTACTTTTCATCTTTGTTCTTCATTTCTTATTTTGAGCATTGTAGATGAATTTCATGGGGAATCTTAGTTCTAACTTGCATATGAATCTAATTATGTGTTTGTTTGCTATGTTTGTGCAGGTATAGGATTGTGGTTCATATTTTGACTAGGACTTCCCCACTACGGAGCAATTCCAAGCTATGGTGAGTAACATCATCACTCCAAATCTACTCACATTTTCTAACTAGGACTTCCCCGTCCAACCATCTCACAACTGTGCATTACACCTCGAAGTCCTAGTTCAAAAAAAAAGGTTAAAAGGGTATTGGCTGATGGGGGTGCAAGCCTCAACATTTTTTCACTCAAGTTTATCAAGAATCTGGGAATCTTTGAAGATTCCATTGAAAAAGGTAAGGGTATCACAATCAGGGCTTACGACAATCAATAAAGAGTGTCTTAGGGCACTATTCAACTCCCTATTCAAGTAGGGTCAGTTATTATGGAAACTTTCTGTCAGGTGCTTGACCTTGACCTACTATATAACATCCTCCTGGGGCGCTCATGGATTCATGGGATGCAAGCAGTTGCATCGACATTCCATCAATGCATCAATTTTTCATACCAAAATAAAGAGGTCACAAATCATGGTGATCCTGAGCCTTTCACCTATTTCAAGAACCTAGAAGCCAAGTACTATAAAGTTCCCCAAGTCTTGAAGAACGATGAAGGCCCTTCAACCTCGTATATTGACCCAGCCAATATAGCCTCCACATCTGGGACAAAGACACCCTCTATCCTTGACATATATGACATCAATCGCATGATCCAAGACAATGGGTGTGGAGAGTATAAGATGAAGAAAAATGCTTTTATCATAGGAGAGTTACTTCAATCTCCTAGGACACATGGATGATCTCAACTAGCTGAAACACCTTCCCACACTTTTAGGGCAGAACCTCCTAGATTCCAATGTTGGGGGGATCTAATTCGGGAAACCATAGATGAAAGAGACATTTAAAGCTCACTATACCAAGATGAAAGACCCACACCTAATCTTCTCATGGACGAGGGGCTACAAATGATGCTTGGTAATGACTGCAATAGAAATGAAAGCCTTGGAAGGAATAGCAATGAACGACTCGAGCCCATCATTGGTGAGAAATAAATGAAAAATCTTGGCCTTGGGTGTACCCCTTTGAGTGTAACCACACATGGCTTAAGTCCCCCAGTTAGAGCAGTTGGGACTCCCCCTTAGATAACAGCAGCCGCCCTTCAGCTACCCGTATCTATAGGTCTGCCCTTAGATAACTTCAATTTTGACATCACCGATGTGTGTAATATTAGCGATGATGAGGATACCATAATTGGCTTACCCATGATTTTTGAAGATTCCTCCCTCCTCATGATTAGTACCCTATCCTTTGAGTCGAACCAACAAACCCACAAGATAAACCTGGTCTACCCCTAACTCATCGCTTACGACCAATGAGGACCACTGATTCTGGACACATTAGAAAATGATGAGGCACTCTCAGAGTTCATGGGATTAAGGGATGCAATACCATGTGGAGATCATAAGTCTGGACTTGACATTACACTAGACACTCAAGCCTATTACGAGGAGACGATTGAATCCTTCAGTTGCAAAAGTAAAAGATTGAGAATAATCTCAAGGTCCTTGAGTGAAAAACACTCTATGGCACTCTCTGACCATAAAATAGTAAAAATAAAGGATGCATCCAATGGTGAAAACCTATTTGAGGCACCAAAGGATGAAGGATTCAATCTTCCCCTCACTACAATTCATTAAGAAAAATCAGCAATCCTACCAGAGCAATGAAATCCCATCAACCTGGGAAAAAAGGAGATACCATACATAACTTTCTATGTTGAATCACTTCTCACAGAAGAACAGTAACTCTTAGCTGCATTCCTAAAGGAAAGAAAAGTAAAATTTGCATGGAATTATGCTGACATGCCAGGTCTTGACCCATAGGTGGTAGTTCATCACTTGGCTGTATATCTTGGAGCAAAACCTGTGAGACAAAAGCTTAGAAAGTTGCATCCCCAAATAGCCTTGCTAGTCAAAGTAGAATTGCAGAAAATCTTGGATTTCGATTTCATATGCCTGATTGATTATCCAGAATGGGTGTCAAATATTGTGCCATTTTAAAATCCGAATGGGGGCATCCACATCTACACTGATTTCAGAGACTTAAACAAAGCGTGTCCCAAGGATGATTTTCCATTACCAAACATCAAAATGATAGTGGATATGATGGCCAGACATGAGATGCTATCACTAATGGATGGGTTTTTTTTTGGATATAATCAGATCATGATAGAAAAGGAGGACCAACATAAGACAACGTTCACATGTTCATGGGGAACCTACTGCTAGAGTATGATGCCATTTGGGCTAAAGAATGTAGGAGAAACTTATCAGAGAGCCATGAAATTGATATTTCACAACATGATTCATAAGACGATGGAAGATTACGTGGATGAAATATTGGATAAATAAAGGAAAAGACAAGAACACATAGCAGCTTTGAGTTCCATTTTTGACAAGTTTCAAAAATTATAAGGTCCGCCTCAACCCAAAGAAGTGCATTTTCAGAGTGAAATCAGGAAAGCTCCTAGGGTATATCATGTCAATGAAAGGAATTGAAGTAGATCCTTCCAAAGTCTAGACAATCCTCGAAATGGAACCACCCAAGACATTAAAGTAGCTAAGAGGTCTACAAGGTAGGTTGTATTCTATCCATAGATTCATAGTGCAACTGGAAGACAAACAAATCTCATATTCTCATCTACTCCACAAGGGGGTAGCATAAAAATGGGACAAAAAATGCGACTAGGCATTCAGAAAAATCAAGGAATACCTACACACGACCGGTTCTAATGCTGCAAATTCCAAGAAAACCACTGATCCTATACATTTCAGCAAAAATGATAGCTCTCGGTGCTCTCTTATCTCAACATGACGAAAATGGAAGGGAGAGAGAAATATATTACATCAATAGAACTATGGTAGGGCATGAGCTAAATTAAACACCCATTGATGTAGCTCAAAATTTTAGACACTACATGCTGGCACATCAGATCAGGCTAATCGCAAAAGTAGATCTGCTCAAATACCTACTCTCCAAAGCCACTCTCATAGGAAAGACAACTAAGTGGGTTATGATCCTAACAGAGCATGATATTGAATATGTAGAGCACACAACCATCAAGGGGAAAGCAATTGTAGACCAGCTAGCAGAAGCACCGATTTATGAGGATAATCCATTGGTATTAGAGTTCCCCGACGAATCCATCTTCAACATAAATGTAGCAGACCACTGAAAAATGTACTTTGATGGATCTCAAAGACAACATGGGTCAGGCGCTAGAATATTCTTCATAATGCCACAAGGTGATTTTATACCCAAATCTTACAAGTTGTCCTTTTCCTAAATAAACAACATCACCGAATATGAGGCTCTCGTTATAGGATTAAGAATTGTTGCACAATGGTGGATTATGGCACTCAAGGTCTATGGATATTCGCAACTTATTATCAACTAAGTCAATGGTGAATACCAAACAAAGGATGATAAGCTAACTCCATACAAAAAACTCATGGAGAGCCTCAAATAATCCTCTATTGATGTTACCTTCGAGTAGATACCAAGAGCTAACAATAGGGCAACAAATGCTATGGCCACAATTAGATCACTCTTGGAAATCCCACACAACGTCTCAAAGTAGGAATTCCTTGTAGAGCAACTTCTCGTACTAGCATTCTAGGTACCAGAGTCCGAATTCATGTGTGAACTTTTTGGTCTCAGTGATCCCTGGTACCATGAAATTTACACCTACTTGAGAATAGGAGTCTTGCTCGCTGATATAACCCCAAACCTTAAACGAGATTTTGTCAAAAATTCTTCACATTTCGTCATCCTAGGAGAAACCCTCTACCGTAGGAGCATCAAAGGAACCTTGTTACATTGCCTAAATATTGAGGAAGCCCTGATTTCTTTAACTAAGGTACATAATGACATTTTTGGTTCGCACTCAAGCGGTACGAATTTGGCTAAGAAACTACTGAGGACAAGATACTATTGGCCCACAATAGAAAGAGACGCACATGACTTTGTCAGAAGATATTTGCAATGTAAATAGCATGGGGACCTTATCTACGCACCAACTTAGGAGCTTTATCCCATTGTTACACCTTGTCCCTTTTCACAATGGCAGCTTGATCTCATTGGTAAAATTACTCGCACCTCATCCAGTGGCCGTAAATTCATCATTACCACCATAGAGTACTTTATAAAGTGGGTTAAATCCATTCCCATGACCTACATAATTGGAAAGTAGATATCTAAGTTCATCCTGAACTACCTCATTTTCTGATATGGTGTCCCCCAAGCCATTATCTCAGATAATGGGACACCTTTCAAGAATTTGGAGGTTTGTGACCTTTTACAAAAATTCAACATCTAACTTCGCTTTTCCACTCCATATTATCCCTAAGGAAATGGCCAAGCAAAAGCCACAAACAAAACCATTCTGAAAATCCTTAAGAAAATAGTCAATGACATTGGTCGTGTCTGACATCTATAGCTAAATCCTACCTTATGGGCCTACCACACTAGCATTCGCAAACCAACATGTGACACCCCATTCTCCCTGGTCTACAGATTAGAAGCCATCCTCCCAATTGAGATCGAGCTCCCGTCCCTGAGGATATCACTACAAAATCTCATCACAGATGAGGAATATCGGGTCTCTCGATTGAATGAACTAGAACTATTGGATGAACGGTGCATGAATGCCCTCAATCACCTACAAGTATATTAGAATCACCTGAAATGCAGTTACAACACAAAAATAAGGAGACAGACCTTCCAAGTAGGAGAACTTGTGCTAAAGGAGAACCAAAAGAACGCACCACACCCAAAAAGTAAGGGAAAATTTGAACCCAACTGGTTGGGACCTTTCATCATCACAACAAGCTACAAGTTAGGGGAATATCAGTTATCAACACCAGAAGGTGAACCTCTATAGGAGCCCATGAACAACTCCCATCTTAAAAAAATTCATGCCTAAAATATTTCAAGGTATAGAGCCAAAAAATACAAAAAATAATCAGAAAATATCCTGAAAAAATGGTCACCTTGATGAAAACTTGGTAAATAGGTGTCTTTGTGACAACAAAAAATTAAAAAAAGGATTGAAAATAGTAAAAAAGTCATCCTCTAGTGAAAACCACTTCGGTGGCGCTTTGGACATGTACCTTGGTGAAAACTTGAGCATCAGATCAGATTCATCTACATTCTTGTCATCTTCCTTAAAGTCAAAAATCCAAAAACATTCAAAAAATTCAAAACATCAAAAAATCAAAAATAAAAAAATATCCAAATCATATCAAAATCCAAAACGTGTCAAAAATCTAAAAAAAATCAAAAATAGAGTCATCCAACTGAACTACATCATCTCTGAGCTTGAACGTAGGCAAGGTTGATCTATGATCATCCCCTGAGACATTTTAGGTTAGTCCTTTAAGTGTTTGTTGCAATAAAATGGAAATCTGTTTTCCCATCTATCTCATCAATAATCAAGTCTGCCATTAGTCAAACTACATGGTCTCTATGTGTATAACCTAGGCAAGGCTAATATTTTGATCATCTCTCGAAACCCATAGGATAGGTCTTTAAGTTAGTCTCTTGGTCAAATCTCGAAAATACCAAAAACATTGAAAAGGCCTAAAATCCCAAAAACAACCTCAAAACATTTCAAAAATTTCAAAAACATCCAAATATTTGAAAAAACCCAAAAATGGTGCATCTGTCTCATCTTGCTCTCACCTGAAATAATCATCATCCATAATAAATCAATCGTCACCTTCAGCCTTTGGTAAGTCGGTCAGAAGCAAGTCTAGCAGGTTTTAAAGTGAAAACACCTAATCGTCAAAGTCTCAAGCCTAGGTTAGTAAGCAAGCAAGTTGATCAACTCGGAGTATCAATAGCTTATCATCCAATCAATCTCATCATCACTTGATCATAACATGTCATAGGATGCATCCTTCCCATAATGGACATCAACATCAGGCATCACCATAGTTTAGTCTTGGCTAGCGGTATGAAGAACATTAGCTTGTTTGTTTACTTTATCTTGGTATTTTTTACTTATCTTATTTTGTGCTCATTCCAAGGACCTCTCGATGATGCCTAAAGAAAGGGTTTAGAGAAAAATAAATGGGTTAATGATCATTATCTTTTTATCTGTTGTGCTTGTTGGATATTCTTGTAAAATAACTTGGGCATGCGTGCTTTGTTTGGTTTGTAGGGAAGGTGTTTTAGATGTCTTGTTGACCACATAAGGAGGTTTTCCTTTCTATGTTTTGGTCCAAGATGTTTAGAATATCTAAACTACATTCTGAATAAGGTTTCGTATGTCAAGTGTGAACAAGATTACTCCTATCTGATTGTTGAGTCAAATTCCATTACACTAGGTACCATGCCATCCTGGTTTTTAATACCTCGATTCATCATACCTACATGTATAATCAAACATAAAGTAATTGGCCCTTTTAAAATCTTGACTCCTGGTAGGTAAATCATCATCATAATTAATAGGGTAGACTTGTTGGATCTCCTTTCTTTTATCTTCTATTCACACTAACATGCTATAATGCCAGTTAATCAAAAAACACAGCTAATGCATCCACCCTGTATCCACAAAATCATCAACATAATGCATATCATATAGGAAGCATTAATCATATCACATAATTTAATTTCATATCATATCATTACATTATCTTCTTATAGAGATTTATTATTCTAAGTATCTTAAGAAATCATTGCTTTCATGTCATTACATTTATAAATCATAATGCATAATCATATCATAAAACCATCACATAATAATTTTTCATCATTGCATAAACATTTTCATATCATTTGCATCCATACATCTTCACCATAAAATGCATATAAAAATACAAAAATAAATGCATCACATCATCACATCATGTAGAAACATACACATTGCACAACATAAAATAGATGCATCTCATAGCATATCATAACACAAAGGAAATTAAAATGCATTCATACATCATGTATAAGGAAAATAGGGCATCTCATAAATCAAACCATCTCATATATCTCATCAAAACATACAACCGTCATGGTAAAAAAATTGGATCAAGTGTGTATACATCAAAGTATATGATACAATCGGGGCAACAAAAATCAGAGCTCATGAACCAAAAAATGAATACTGTCTATGATCAAAAGGAAGGACTAGCCCTATTGGCTACCGCCCTCTCCTGCCTGCCTCTCACCATGATCATTGAGGGGCCTCATCTTTGTCTGTTGTGAAAAATTTGGCACCCAACATACTGGTGGCATTGCCTGCCTGTAGTGCTAGTGATAATATTCTGGCTCTCTGACCACCTCCTGATATGCTCGTACGGATACTATCCTACCCTAGGATGAGGAGGCCATGCTATCAAGCTATTTGCGCTGACCAATCTCCTGGTCTCTCTCAGACCTGGCTTGATCCCTCTTTGTTGTCAGTCTTGTGACCTGCTATCGAGCCTGGTCTCTCTTTGTTGTCAAAATTTGAACTTGGCCCTATAGTTGCTGAATCGGGGTGTCTCTATGGTCTGGCTATGGAGGCTGCTGCTACGAGACAACTCTCTCCCCATTCCTGGGTGGGATTAGTTGTTCCTGATCTCTAGGTGGTTTTTGCACCTGAGGTGGTGTCTGGTGCACCTGATCTCTTAGTGGTGTTTGTTGTGGAGGTGACCCATCTCCATCCCCATCCCCATCACCCCTGTGTCCCTATCCTCAACCTCGACTTGCTGATCATCCCTTGGGTCTCCATCGTGTAGCCACTACACCTAGATCTATTAGCCTCAAAGGGGGTCTGAACCAATCTCTGAATGCCTGTGTCACCCTTGGATTACCCTATCCCTGGTTGTATGGCCACCAGTTGTCTAAAGGATGCCACTACCTTGTCTACTGGGATAGGTCTGCCCCATGTAGTCTCTCTCATAGTGTAGGCAAAGATGGCCATGTATTGGTCATCAGGCCTATCTTGTGTGTCTTCAAACTACTTGGCCACCCGATCTGGTAAGTACCTCTTAATCATGGTGTGCTCCCTGCCCTGCATCAATTTGTCTTGGCGATAAAAGAATAATTGTTGAATGTCATCAAACCATGGACCCATCCCAAGCTAGGGCCTCCATGTAAAATCTATCATCTCATTGATGAATTTCCTCTAGTACACAATACCACTAACCCCTATATGTGTAAATGTGGTTAAGGCCCCACCATATCACTAGACAATTGGATCATCTAGCTCTAAGGAAACTAGTGTAACCTATGGAAGAAGCTTGACAATCCTCTCCCAAACCCAAACATGAATCAATGTGACTTCAGCCCCAATGGCCTTGCTAGCTAGATAGGAATACTCATGAAGATCTTTGTACAGCGAGGCCAACATCACTGGACCCCAGGTAAAGCACTCTCTCTGAAAGAGCATCCGCTCCCATGCTAGTCCCCAACCCAGACTAAAGTATCGTCCGCACTGATTTGGTGCCACAAAACCTCATATGATCATTGCAACAACAAGTCTAAATGTGGGCATTGTGCCCTTGTATCTCTCTAGGTCGATCTACCCCTCAGAGAAGACAATCACCTCCAACTCTATAATCTCATAATAGGAATCTCTCTTGGCATCTATGTCGTATATGAATCTCGCGCCATGAATCGGTAGTTGTAGGATGTGCCAGACATCCTCAAGGGTAATTGTGGCCTCACTGGTAGGAAGATGAAGGGAGGATGTCTTGTTGTGCCATCACTCCGCCAAGGCTATCATCATCCCCAAGTGGGTTAAATGGGACATGCATTAGCAATATACTAGAGTCTAATGGCACCAAGGTGCTCCTAGAGCAGATCATGTAAACCGGCTAATCGTTGCAATACCTAGGACCGGTGCTCCCATGAGTGTAGTATCTTGAGGTCCTCCTATGCAAGGAAAGCCACAACGTCTAGTTTCAAAAAAAATAGGCCCCTTGAACTAATTTTTCACAATCAAAACAATAATTGTGGTCTTGTTTGCAATTGTGATGCAGTTTGCAAATTCAAAACTACATTGTGGCGATGCAGTTTGATCACATTCCTAGGTTCTAAATTTCAAAGAGGCTCGTCACGGTACTATTCACACATGCGGCTAACTTATCCCTAAAACCCTAATTTCTAAAGTGGCCCGCAATGGCACTCCTCATATATGCAGCACACTTAGAGGCCATGCGGTGCTGATTTAACATTTGCAGCAGTGCTATATAGCGTCGCTTGACTCTAAATTGACTTTGGCCTTATTAAATGCATGAAAAAATTGAAAATCACAAGTCAAGGGGTACATACCATAGGTCCTGCGTCGGATGGCCGTTGGTGCACTCGTACTCACTCTGACATGTGACAGGGAAGCAATCTTTGTGCCATCTTGATCAAATCTCAGAGCTCAAAATGCAAAAATCTTTAAAGGCTAAGTGTGAAAATGATTTGAAAATGACCCCTCAAATTCTATTAAAGCCTAAAAATTAGGGTTTTTTGACCTAATTTGGCCATCCACCTAGGGTTTTGGTCCCTCGATCCCGTTTTTGCCCAACCGAGGGTTGTTTTGTAGTTTTTTTGGCATTTTTAAGCATTTTTTGGGCATCCCAGAGCCTTTCTAGACTTGTCAGGCACCTTGTCCTCATTTTTTGTGAGATCACCCAAAAATCCACATTTTTGTCCGATCTCTCGAGGGGGCAGTATTATACCAATATAATCCTTCTTGCTGGGGCAGTAGTGGGGCATCTAAAAATTAAGAAAATTTTGAATTTTGATCACATTAGTTATTCTTTGAACCAACACAAAAAGTGCATTGCTTCAAAGAGGGGAAAAATGTAGACATGGAAAATATACCGACACACTTGATCCTAATTACTAACACTTTTTCATCCTGAATCACCTTCTCAGCTTATCATCACCTTTCATCCCTTAATTGAATAAATCATTATTTATCTGATTAGGTCATTCTTCCTCATTGATTAAATTAATCAATTTGATTTAATTAACCTTATATCTCCATTTAATTAAAGAATTCATTTTATTTAATTAAATCTCTAAAGTCATCCTATTAAATTGAATAAATAAAATCTTATTTAATTTAATCTAACATCATCCTCTTTAGTTAAATAAATCAAAATATTTATTTAATTAAACTCTAAATCATTTTCTTCTCAACTTTGATTTAAATAAAATCACAAAATCTAAGTCAAAAGTGTCAAATCACCTAATCTCTCATCAATTTGATCAAATCTCGATTAAATTAATCTCAATCACTAAATTTCTCTATATTTTTCCACTTGCACATGAAAATACATTTAATTAATTAAATCCCTATTTTCTCTCAACATGGCATATTTAAAGGAATATTCTTCCAAGTTTGAAAGTCCCTCCAAGTGGATTTGTACATCCAACAAGACATTCATTCCTCTTACATGTCCTTGTGCACTGATCCAAGTGGTATTTAAGTCATTTTATTTCCCTCTTCAACAAGTCATTTCATAAATTTGAAATTTCACCTAATATCATTTATCAAAATGTGCACAACCTTTCTCCATTCACATCTTGATAGGTGGCACTTGGCCATTGGATGTTGAATGATCCCACATTCATCCATTTTTCCTCTCCTTCTCTCAATCACATCTATAAATAAGGGGATTTCTTTCTCATTTATCATCCACAAATTGAGCAAAATTATTATGCACAATTTCATCTTCGAGCAAATCTATTTTCATCTATTTTTATCAAGTTCTTAGCTAGGTTATGCAGGAATTCAACCAAAGTGGATCAAATCTTCATCAAATCATCACAAAGCTTGCATAGGAGTTGGGAAAGGACCAATTTCTACACATAATTGGCACCAATTTCCCCATGGGATTGAGTGTTTACATGCTTAAATAATATTTCAATTACTTTTCATGCTTTGTTCTTCATTTCTTCCTATGTTGAGCATTGTAGATGAATTTCATGGGGAATATTAGTTCTAACTTGCATATGAATCTAATTATGTGTTTGTTTTCTATGCTTGTGTGGGTCTAGGATTGAGGTTCACAACTGGTACGAGAAGCTTCTCTATGAGGAATTCTTATTTTGGAACATTGTGTAGTATCTCTAGGAGTGATCCACTCATAGTCATTGCATCCGCTGCTCTATTATTTTCTCTGGTTAGTCGTTCAAATGTAATATCAATGAATGAATCCTTGAGGCTCTCCACCAATTTTTTGTATGGAGTCAACTTGTCATCCTTTGTTTGATATTCATATTTTACATGGTTGATTATGAGCTGTGAGTCTTCGTAGACCTTAAGTGCCATGATTTGCCACTACACTATGATCCTCAGTCCTATGACAAGAGCCTCATATTCTATGATGTTTTTTGTGCATGGGAATGAAAAATTATATGATTTAGGTATGCAGTCCCCTTATGGAGTGATGAAGAAGATTCCCACTCCTGACCGATGTTATGTGTAGGATCCATCAAAATACATCTTCCAGTGATCTGCTGCAGTAAGGTTGAAGATTGATTCATCAGGGAACTCTGAAACTAGTGGATTCTCTGCATATATAGGTGCCTCTTCCAGTTGATTTGTAATTGCTTGTCCTTTGATGGCCTTGTGTTCCACGTATTCAATGTCATGCTCTGTTAGGATCATAGCCCACTTAGCTATCTGTCCTGCGAGATTTGCTTTGGGAAGTAGGTATTTGAGCGGATCTATTTTTTTGATTAGCTTGATCTAATGTGCTAACATGTAATGTCTGAACTTATGAGCTGCAAACATGACTACCAGACAAGCTTTCTCAATAGGTGTGTAATTTAGCTCATGTCCTACCATGGTCCTGCTAATGTAATATATAGCCCTCTCCCTTTCATTTTCATCGTGTTGT
This sequence comes from Sequoiadendron giganteum, assembly GCA_007115665.2. Classification (NCBI taxonomy): domain Eukaryota; kingdom Viridiplantae; phylum Streptophyta; class Pinopsida; order Cupressales; family Cupressaceae; genus Sequoiadendron; species Sequoiadendron giganteum. Next base: position 705,204,287 of record CM021103.1, read on the forward strand.
ACGAAGAGAGCACCAAGGGCTACCGATGTTGCTAATATTTATAAGATCAATGGTTTTCCCTAAGTTAGCAGGGTTAGTGTTGTGAGTAGGTATTCCTTTATTTTTTTGAATGCTTGGTCACATTTTCCATCCCATTTATACGCTACCCCCTTGTGGAGTAGATGAGAATATGGGATTTGTTTGTCTGCTAGCTATGCTATGAATCGACGGATAGATTGAATTCTTCCTTGTAGGCCTCTTGGCTGCTTCAATGTTCTGGGTTCTTCCATTTTGAGGATTGCCTTATCTTTAGCGGGGTCTACCTCAACTCCTCTCATTGATACAATGTACCCCAGGAGCTTTCCTGATTGCACTCCAAAGAAACACTTCTTTGTATTAAGTTATACCTTGTACTTTTACAATCTATCAAAAATAGAACTTAGAGCTGATATGTGGTCTTGTATTTTCCTTGATTTAGCCAATATGTCATCCAGATAATCTTTCATAGTCTTATGGATCATTTAGTGAAAGATCAGTGTCATATCCCTCTGGTAGGCGGCTCCTACATTCTTCAGCCCAAATGGCATCATATTCCAACAATATGTTCCCCACGGACAAGTGAATGTTGTCTTGTGCTGGTCTTTCTTGGCTATCGTGATTTGGTTGTATCTTGAGAATCCATCCATTAGTGATAGCATCTCATTTCTGGTCATCATATCCATGATCATGCCAATGTTTGGAAGTGGAAAGTCATCCTTGCGACATGCTTTGTTCAAATCTCTAAAATCCATGTAGATGCGGATGTCCCCATTTGGTTTTCAAATAGGTATGAGGTTTGAGACCCACTCTATATATTCGATTGGCCATATGAACCCTGCATCTAGGAGCTTTCGTAATTCCATTTTGACCAGCAATGCTAATTGGGGATGCATTTTTCTCAGCTTTTGTCTCATGGGCTTTGCTTCAAGATATACAACTAGGTGATGAACCACAACTTTTGGATCAAGTCCAGGCATGTCAGCATAGGTCCATGTGAAGTTTATATTTATTTCCTTTAGGAGCACGGCTAGGAGTTCTTGTTCTTCTATGAGAAGTGACTCGACATAAAATGTTATGAGTGGTCATTCCTCTGTTCCTAGGTTGAATGGATTGCACTATTCTGCCAGAACCGCTGAATTTTCCTCATGGATGGCAATGAGAGGAAGATCGAATCCTTCATCCTCTAACATATGAGATAGTTTTTCACCATTGGATGTGTCCTTTATCTTTATTATTTTCGAGTCAGAGAGTACCATAGTGTGGTTTTCACTCAAAGACCTTGAGATTATTCTCAATTTCTCACTTTTGCGACTGAAGGATTCAATCATTTCCTCGTAATAGGATTGTGTATCCAATATGATGTCAAACCCAGCTTTATGATCTCCATATAGTACCGTATCCCACAATCCCATGAATTCTAAGAGTGCCTCATCATTTTCAAATGTGTCTAGAATTGGTGGTCCTCATTGGTTGTAATAGATGAGTTGGGGATAGACAAGGTTTATTTCATGGTTTTGATGGGCTGACTCAAAAGATAGGGTGATGATCATTAATAGGGAGGAATCTTCAAAAATCATAGGTAAGTCGATTATAGTATCCTCATCATCACTACTACTACACACATCAGTTACATCAAAGGTAAAGTTGTATATGACTTGACCTGTGGATATAGTTAACTGAAGGGCGGTTGTCGATAGCTAAGGGGGAGTTCTAACTACTTTAACCAGGGGACTTATGCCATGTATGGTTACACTTGAAGGGGTACACCCTAGGCCAAGATTCTTCATGCACTTTTCCACAATGATAGTTTCCAATCAGCCATTGTTGTTCTTTCCAAGACTCTCATTCTTGTTATAGCCCATACCAAACTTTAATTGAAGTCTTATGTTGGCATCATCCATGGGAAGGGCTGGTGTAGGTATTTCTTCTTGATAGAGGAGACTGGATACATCTCGCTCATCCACCGCTTATTAGCCTAGATCACCCCATCTCCTGAATCGAGAGGGATCCTCTCTAAAGGTTTGAGCTTTTGTATTGGTGGGTTGTGGTTGTCCATGGGATCTAGGGGATTGAGGTAGCTCCCCAACCATGAAGGCTCCTTTCTTCATTTTGTATTCCCCAAATCCGTTGTCTTGGATTATAAGCTTAATTTTAGATATGTGAGGAATGGCGGGTGTCTTTGTGCCAAAAGTAGAGGCTATATTGGATGGGTCTATATAGAGAGTTGAAGGGCCTTCGACATTCTTTGGGACTTGGGTGATTTTATAGTACTTTTCTTCTAGGCTCTTGTAGTAGGCAAAGGGCTTAGGATCACCATAGATTGTGACCTCTTGATTTTTATATGTGAACTTGATGCATTGATGGAAGTTTGATGTGACCGCTTGCATCCCATGGATCCATAGATGCCCTAGGAGGATGCTATAAGGCAAGTCAAGGTCAAGGAATTGGCAGGTAGTTTCCATAGTGGCTAACCCTATTTGAATAGGGAGTTAGATAGTGCCCTGAGACACTCCTTCTTGATCATCATAAGATTTAATTGTAATACCCTTGCCTTTTTCAACAGAATCTCTAGAGAATCCTAGATTCTTTATGAGCTTGAGAGAACAAATGTTTAGACCTACACCCCATCCACCAAGACCCTCTTAAATTTATTTTTAAGGACCAGGACTTCAAGGTGAAGTGCATGGTTGCGAGATAGTTGGGAGGGAAAGTTCTAATCAAAATATGTGAGAAGATTTGGGGTGGTAATGTTTCTGACCATAGCTTGGAATTGTTTTGTAGCAAGATGGGCAGAGACAGTGGATGAAGCCAATGCATCCTCAAGGATTTCTCTATGAGCCGATGAGATATTCAGTAACTCCATGATAGAGATCTGAGTGGGAGTTCTTTTCAATTTGTCCAAGACATTGTAGCCATTGGGAGTGGGTTTTGGATTTGAGACAGATGCCCTAGGTGGCTGGGATGACCCAATAACGGTGACTTTACCACCATGTGCGGTGACTCCACAATCGACATTGGCTCCCTTGATGCTAACAACAGTGACCAATTCATCTAGGTATGCGACAACTCCTTCATACACGCGGTTCACATTTGCATACTTTTGCTTTCCTTTGTTATTTCCCTAGTTATGGTGTGACATCGGATTCGTGTAGATCTTTAGATCTTGATTGCCAATTGGTTGTTGCAAATTTATGATCTTGTCATCGATGAGGTCTTGGATGAAATTTTTAAGCTTCATCTAATTGGTTATTGTGTGCCCCATGATTTTATGGTCATCACAAAGGAAATTTTTATTTTACCAAGGTGGTTTCACCATGGGATCTTCATACTTCTCAAAAGTGGGGATTTGAATGAGATTATCATCTACCAATTTCTTCATGATGGATTTGAATGATTCCCCAAGAGTGGTAAAATTTCTCTCGAGGGGATTTTTTTTCATGGAGGCAGTCCCCCTTGATTATTTAGATTGTTGATTTGATTATTGAGAGGTGGTTGTTGTGCTCCTGCATTGGTTTGTGTGTTGTTGTGATTGATATTTTGTAGTTGATGATATGTTTGGGTGTTCTACTTTGGAGCAGTAATCATGACCTTGGCATTGACCAAACCATCATTGGTGACATTCTTGTTCTTCACCCACGTGCAAGGTTTTTTGGTATAGCTGGTGGATGGGTGATTGTCTCAATGTTTAGGATATGTGGGTGTACCCCCTTGTGCAATAAGGTCCCTTTCATTGTTGAGTGTCTTGGGGATCAACTGGTCATACGTGGTGATGCACTGCATCTTTAGATGAAATTCCAAGGTTTTCTCGAGATTGGAAATGATAGTAAAAATTTGTTGCTCCTTTGGTATGGCCCACTTACTTCGATTGGCCTTGGATCACCATCGTTGCAGGAAGGAAGAAAATGATTCCCCCTTTCCTTGTGTGAGCACAAATAGTTCCTCTAGACTAACATCCATGCCAATGTTGAATGCATAATTCTTTAGGAATGCATCTACGATTTCTTGGAATGTTTTGATGCCCATAGGTAGACAAGAGAACCACTCCATGGTGGGACCAACCAAGCTTCAAGGAAATAGATTCATGAGATATGTATCGTTATATGCGACTTCCATGCAATGTAATTGGAATTCCTTGATATGATCCTCAGGATTTCCCAACCCGTAATGTTTTTCAAATTTAGGGATTTCGAAACCCTTTGGGAATGGTATTATTGCAAGGCTTCTATCAAAATGATAAGGACATAGATTTTCAGGTGTCCTTGTTGTTTTCCTTGATTGGTGATCGAGCATTTTTTGCGAGAGAAATTTGATTTGTGATGTCACATCATCTTGTAGATCAAGAGGTAGAGTGAACATGTTTTGAGGTGGTTGATTAATGGGTGGAACGTTGGTGGGAGTTTTTTGCAATATTTTTTGTGTGATTAAGGCTTGCTAATATGATTGCATTTGTTGTTGTGCCAACAATGCTTGTTGTTGGTCCTATTGCTGCTATGCCAACAAGGTTTGTTGTTGGGCTTGTTGTTGTTGTGCCAAAAAAGCTTGGTGTTGGGCTTGTTGTTGAGCCACTTTGTGTTGTGCTTGATACTGTTGTAGGGCTTGTCGATATGCTTGTTGTTGGGTTGCTTGCAATTGTGCCTGATATTGAGCTTGCACTTTCACTTCTTGAGCTTCATATTGGGTTTGAGCTTGTGCCTGTGCTTGTTGGGCTGCGTGTGCAACCTACGTGGCTTGAGCTACTTGCATATCTTGGGAAGCTTCTTGTTGTTGTATTAAAGCTTGGGCCTAGGTAGCTTGTTGCACCTATTGTGCTTGTTGTGCTGCTAATTGTGCTTGTGCTTGGTGAGCAACTTGTTGATTTTGGATTTGCTGAAGTGATTTTTGATAGGCGGCTTGTTGAGAAGCTTGTAACACTGTGTTGAATGAGTTTTCCATGTTGGGTTTTGGTGGTGGTGGTGGTATATTAGGAATAGTGTTGACAGTTGTGATGAGAGAGATCGTTGTAGTGATGATGGGGGTTTGGATGGTGGATGGCATGATTGAGATGTTTGGTCCTTGGGTGACCATGTTTTAAGATACTTGGGGAATGGTAGATTATGTGTTGATTTTTGGGGTTTCTTGAATGGTTTCCACCTATTGTTATGATATCAATGGCAAGATGGGAGGATTTGGTATGATGTTTTGATTTATGATAGGGGGGTTGCTTGGATTTTGCTGATTAATGATTGGAAAAGGTGAAAGGCCCAACCCGAGGGATGATGCGGATGTCAATGTTAATGGTGGGAATGGTGGTGTATTCCCTTAGAAAAGTGATGATGAGGAGGGATCGAGGACTCCCCCTGCTCTGAACAATTCACCCTCTCCCTATGGGGTCATGGGTAGAGAGGTTTGTGTGTTGAGGGGATACGTCGGTGTTGCGTGAAAATAGGTTGGATTGGTGGGATCATGAAATGTGAGTGGAACGTATGGGTGTAAAGGATTTACAGGGATGGATTGATCTGGTATGGTGTTTGCATCTGAGCCTTGATTTCTCACAAGGGGATGTTTTTGAAGTGCATGAAGCAATAAGCTTCCCTTGTTAACAATCAGTTGAGTTGGAGCAATGGATGATGTGATTTGTGAGATGCTTTGAGTGATGCTTTGAAATGGAGGTGTAGATGAGATTGGGGGCATAATCCTAAGAGGCATTTCCACAAGAGTGCCTATGTCATAATCAAAAGGGATTTTTTCCTTTTCTTTGGCTAACTCAAGCATGTATAGGGAGGGATTGAGTCTCAACATGGCGTTGTCTATTCTATGAGTCTCAAGATTTTGAGCAATTTCAAAGATTTCATCTTGTGGCATCCTTGATACATTGTTGGTGATTTCCTCCACTTGACCCTCCTCCTGAGGATTTTTTGATAGTGGAGGAAGATTGGTTAGGGGATTTCTCGATCCAACGAGATTCATTTCAGGAGCGGTTTGTCTTAGATCACTCAAAATTGACGTTTCTTTGTTGATTTCCATGTTGTTCTTGTGTTGAGATCTAGTTTGCACCATAAAATAGGGATCAATTTTCAAGAATGTGTAAGATAAACCTCTAAATCTTTAGATTGATCTAAATTTAGGCACAAAAAAATAAGAACTAGGATAACTAAGGATCAAATTATGGGGATGAGATAATGGGAAAAATGGATGATGTGGATGATTGAACTCTCGAGAAATCTTGAAGGAGATACTAGAATTTAGGACTTGATTTGTTTTGATTTTGGTTTGATTTGATCTTGACCTTTGGATTTTTTATTTGGATAGTGAACTCATAAACTCTAAGAGGTTGGATGTTATCCTAGAGTAGACTTGTACACAATATGATAATTTGACTAAGTGTGTAAAGAAGGATTCATCTATACACCCCTAGCCAAACAAGATGATTTTGATTTTATTTTATTTTTGGAAAATGAACTTATAAACCCTAGGATGTTGTAGTTTTATCAAAGGGTAGAGTTGTTCACAAGGATTGATAATTTGAATAAATATGTGGAGAAGAATTCATCTACACACATCTAATCAAACAAGATGATTTGGATTTTTCCAAAATCCTAGCATGAATGATGTTTTCAAGATTTCCAAGAGTTGTTGGTGAGATGAAATTTGATTTTGATATTTTGAAGGATGGGTGAGAACGATTAATTTTGATCCTAGATTAGACCTAGATAAAAATCCTTTCTATAAGACCTCAGTGTTGAAGAACATTCTTGGTACTTCCTATCTAAGAAATGCAAACCTTTGAAAGAGACTTGGATTTTTTTGGAAATAAAATTCATACAAGCTAGGATTTTACTTTGAATATTTCTTGTAAAAATTGTAAACCAACCTTTCTCTAACTTCGTGAAGCCTTGAAAGACGTTCTTCATGAGATTTTGGACTAAGAATTTTGAATTTTGGTTTTTTGATTTTGATCTTTTGGGAAATAATTTGGAAGAACACATGTGTGTAGATCAATTGTCTCTTAGCTTTCCTTAATGAATTATTTTTACCACAAACATTTCTTGATTAGGTTTTCAAACTTGATGTCCAATGTCCTAACATCTTCTCATTCCACAAAGTTCATTATATGGATAATCAAGTAAAATTAAGGAAAAATTTCCCTAATGTTGACTTTAGTAAAGAAAATTATGATTAAACCCAAATACTTAGAAGCCTCTAAGGATGGAATCCCTAGGGCAAGCCAGAGCATTTGGATTTGTCAAAGGTATTTTCTTCTCCTAAAGGGTTTGAAATCTTGAGGATTTTTGTGAATATTTGTTTTCAAATCTTTTGAGATCCAAGCAAAGTGTTATGATTCCAAGAATATGCACAATCCTAGAATGAAAAGATAGTATTTTTTGGGTCCTCACTTGGATAAATCCAGCTACGCTTACTCTTAGCAGATGATTAGATGCTTGACCACACGGGCTCCCCCTTACAGTGCACTAGCTTCTCAATTCAGCTAAGCATCAGTACCCATGAATCTCCCATGGCATACTTCTCATCTCTACTAAAAGTCGTAAGAATGTGGGATGGCTTTAGAATGACCGTTCTTGCACCAACAAATAGTTAAGGATTTTGGCCTTTCTAAACAAGGGATTTTAATGCAAGCATTCCACTCATGGGGTACCATCCATGCGGCAAGAGACCATTGCTTCCCTTCTTGTTAGAATGATCCTCATGATACTTGAACTTTGCATGAGTACCCACACTTATATACCGGTTGGGAGTCGCTTGGATTTAGTGTGTTACTGGTTGGGTCGTTCCCTTGGGGTGAGTAATTTTTCCCACCAAGGTAGGCCCTCTAAGATAAACAAAAATGAGCAAAAATATCCGTAGTTCGATCGATCTTTGTTGAGAAACAAAGAGAGAACACTAGCGATATATTCCACTCACACTCACAAGATTTGTTAAATTTTAGGCATCCAAATTGAAATGTGGAGGTAATCACTTGCACAACTTAATACCACAAAAAATAATTTTGATTCTCAAGATCACTATGAAGCGTGAGAGAAGTGCATATGTCTTTTTGATGACATTAAATTGTGAAAGTGATTACAAAACAAATAGAACACATGTTAATTTTAACCACAAAGAAATGATATGAATTATTTTTAAGCACCAATCTAGAAGTGTGATATTTGTTTGTTCATGTATTAAGTTCCAAAAACAAAATTTAGTGAGTTTTCCTATGATTCTTTTTAGCCTTTGTCTTGTTCTTTTTAAGCCCAAATGAAATGTAGTGATCCTAAAAGCAAGAATATAACAACTCCTTGGAAGAGGGATTATAATTTCTCCCCAAATTGTTTGAAAACACTAGATACAATGAGTTAATGATGACATGGAGAAATTTTGGTCTTCATTTCATTTCTTCACTTCGATCAAGCCAATCTGCCAAAACTTGGTTAATACTGCAAACATGAAGACTGAAAACCAGTTAGAAGTCCAAATAACCAAAATGGAAAAAAGCACATGTCAAAAATAACCAGAATTCTACCTTTTACCCAACTATAGTGGTGCAATCCACGAGTGTGACATAGTTTGGGAAGGTCAACAGTGCAATATAGCATCATTGAAGACTGAGAGCAACGCTCTACAACAAAACAGTGACCGCAATTGCGGCTCTGTTTGGCAAGCAACACAGCCTGGATTTTGGAAAGTCAGCGGTTGAGTTTGAAATTTAATTTTATTGGGCGGGAAGACTCTAGCGGCGTAGTTTGGAATTTGGAGCAACATAATATAGTGTCGCTTGACTGATAGCAACGGAGTTATTTGTAGACAACAAAAAAACACAAAAAAGAATGAAATTTAAAAAAAAAACGTGATGAATTCCTCCAGATTTGCCCTCCTTCTAGTGCCAAAATGTGAATGGTGTTTCTATACCTACACAAACACAAAGAAAAAGCACAATATTAGATCCAAATGAAATATATAAGCAACATTCCCCATGAAATTAGATTGAAACATCAAAATAAGAAAAGAAATAAAGAAAAACACAATGAAAGCAATTGAATCCTATTCTTATGAGAAAACTTTCAATCCCATGGAGGAATTGGTGTCATTTGTGTGTATAAAATGACCCTTTCCCAAATACTTAGTGTGATTTGATGATCTTGGATGATGATGCTTGATTCCTTGATGCAATTTTTCCAATAACCTTGATAAATCTATGAAACTATGATGAAAGTGGATGAAATTGCAAATGAAATTGAGTATAATAAGCTTGCATGGATTGTGGATGATCAATTCAATAGGAGAAGCCCTATATTTATAGATTTGAAGAAGGGGAGAATAAGAAAAATGGATGAATGTGGGACAAAATACCAACCAATGAGAGAAGGCCACTTGTCCACATGTGATTGGAGGAGGAATGAACACATTTGGATGAATGTGCACATAAATATGGTTAGATGGATTTGAAATTGTTGAGTTGACAAGTTTAGAGGGAATAAGAAATGGAGTAAATTCCACTTGGCTCAAGGCAAAGGACATGTAAGGGGACTTTAATGCTTTGTTAGATGTACTCGTCCCTTTTGGAGGGATTTTCAAAATTTGAAGAATATTCCACCAAAGATGCCTTTTTGAATGGAAATTGATGAATTTATAAATCAAATAAATTGATTTATTGTGCAAGTTTGCAAAATCTAGAGGATTGGAGTGATTAGGATTAGGATTAATCATGATTTGACAATTTTGACTTAGACTTGGAATTTAAATAAATCAAAATTGAGAGGAACAATGCTTTAGATTTAATTAAATAAATATTGATTTATTTATTTAATTAAAGAAGGTGGTATTAGATTAAATCAAATAAAGATTAATTTATTTAATTTAAAGAGATGACCTTAGAGATTTAATTAAATAAAGTGAATTATTTAATTAAGAGAGAGACTATAGATTGAATTATTTAATTAAGAGAGAGACTATAGATTTATTTAATTAATGGGAGAGAATAAATTAATTAGATAAAATTGATTTATTTAATTAAGAGAGGAAATGTGATGATTAGAAAGAGATGATTTAGGAAGAAACAATGATAGTAAGATCGGGATCAGATGTGTAGGATCAAATTGTATATTTTCTATGTCTACAATAATCAAATTAAATATACTTAAAATTATACTTTTTGGGAAGCTTATAATAAGGACTACATATAAAACATAAATTTTAAATAAATTTATTTGATCCCCCAAAAGGTAAATCAAAAGTGGGTTTTTATCAACATTTTGATAGGTGTATAGGAGATTCCATTATAGGTATGGTTTAAAAATAGTAGGGTTCAATCCAAGGGGGTTTGATCAAACCCTCCTCAATTAAAATATTTTAAATGGAACCTTTCAAGGCTTAAATCATTATATTTTCTAAAAATATGTGAAATCAAGATGTCCCAGAAAGTGTAACCCATTATTGTGGCAACATCCTCTTTGGAGGTAATGAAAGTATGTTCAAGAGATTTACAGAAGAGATGCAGAATGAGTTTGAAATGTCAATTTTGGGGAGATGAATTTCTTCCTTGGAATTCAAATCAATTAGACAAAGAAAGGAATATTCATATAATAGTCAAAGTATGTCAAGAAAATGTTGAATACGTTTGGGATGAAAGACTCTAAAAGAGTATGTACTCCCATGGTTAGTGGTTGCAAACTGAGTAAGAATGAAAAATATCCCAAGGTTGATCAGAGCGTGTATAGATCAATTATTGAAGGATTTCTATATCTGACTGCTACTAGACTAGATATCATGCATGTAGTTTGTCTTCTGGCTAGATTTCAAGAAGATCCCAAAGAGTCACATATGGTAGCAATGAAGAGCATATTCAAATATTTGAAAGGTGATCCAAAATATGACTTGTGGTATCCAAAGGATACTGATTTCTCTTTAAGTGTTTACACATATGCAGATTAGGTAGGTTGTGTGGATGACAAAAAGAGTACAAGTGGTGGTGCCTTTTCTCTTGGAAGCTGGTTGGTGTCTTGGCTAAGAAAGAAGCAAGATTCAATGTCAATATCTACTGCAGAGAAAAAATGCATTGTTGCAACATTATGCTGCACATAGGTGTTGTGTATGAATACAAATTTGAAGAATATCAAAGTGGTATAGGCCGATTAACCTATTTCTATCTTATGTGATAATAAAAGTGCTATCAATATTTCAAAAAATTCAGTAATGTATTCAAGAAAAAATCATATTTCAATCTGATATCACTTCTTGAGGGAGAAGGTTACAGAGAATTAGGTAAAGTTGGAGTATGTGCCTACTAAGGATCAAGTTGTAGATATCTTCACAAAGGCTCTTCCTTAGGATAATTTTGAGTATCTCCGAGAGAAGCTGGGGGTTATTGCCCCTCCTTATTTCAACTAGATGCATAAGGACATGCATAAGTCTAGGGTGAAATCACAAAACAATGTCTCACTTTTTGCTCAATATGGACATTTACATCAATATTTTTTGTAAGTGTGAATAAGGTGTAAAGCAACAAAACAATTTTTAATGAAACATTGCATCAAAGATTAAGCTAATAATCAATTGAAATCATCTCATTATCTCCTATCTTTAACTATTTACTAAGCTATGTGCTCTAAGATTAAAATAAAACTATAACTATTAAAATGATAATGTAAAGAACATAATGATATTGATGCATTGATATGGAGCTAAATGTGATAATACTAGATGATAAAAGAAACTAAATTAGCATGGATTGACATGGAAATGATAAAAAAAGCTATAGGAGGCAGCCATGATATGAAAACTGGATGCTTGATGCTTGAATATTCAATTTTTGGATACTTGGATGCTGGATGTTTGCATTCTTGAAAGTTGGATGCTTGATGAAATTCTGCAGAGTAGACTTGATAACCTGGGATCCTTTCTTGGTTGAATGAGGTTGTATTTATAGATTTTTTGGCTATAGAAATGCACAGGGATGGCAAAGAGAGGCTTGGATTCAATCTGGAGGATTAAATGGTGAAAGATGGAGGAGATTAAGAGAAATTTGGAGATTGTCTCTACCCACAAAAACACCAGGCAAGAGAAGAGGAAGGATTGATGGAGGAGGATTGATAGATAAATTTGAAATTTGTCTCGAAAACTTCCCGTGAAGTTTCAATCAATTAATTTTGACATGATTTTGACATAAATTAGACATAGGATATCTAATTCAATTTTGAGGAAATATAGAGGAATATTCTTTATGCCTTTATTTAAATATTTTTTATTTATTTAAATTAGCAAAAGAGGGATAAATAATTTAATAAAATGAACTATAGAAGTTGTTTATTAAATCAAACAGAAGAATATGACAATTAATCAATAAAATATTTAATCTTTATTTAATTAATTTAAGATTGATGTGATAGAATAAAATAGGGATTTGATAATTAAATCAAACAAAGTATTTAATTTTGTTTATTTAATTAAGATGAGATAATAGAAGAATTTTAAATGTGAATGTGAATGTGAAGTATATAAATAAATATTTCTATTTATTCAATAGTAGAGGAAATTTAGAATAATTAATCAAATAAATTATATTTAATTAATCGGATGCTCTGGACCATTTTTAGGTGTATACATTTTGCCCCTCTTCGAAGTGATGTGTTTACACATTGCTTCGAAGAAAATTTTGTTGTTACTGCCAGGATTGATGGTAAAAAAAAAAGTTGTATGCCCCAGAGATGCCCCAGATATCAATTTTCAGATGATTGTCGATAATATGCCCCCTCGAGAGATAAATTAATGATTTGATGATTTTTAGAATTTTTGAAATTTTCATGATGATTTGATGATTTGATGATTTGATGAAGGTATGATGAAAAAATAATTTATCTCCTGACAATTATGAAGAAATATAGCCTGCAGATGTCTTTCAATTAATTTCACAGATAAAATTGATCAAAATATAATTAAAAACCCACAAAAATCCCTTTTTAAAAGTTATATATAGTCCAAAAGGTCATTTTCAAAGTCATTTGTACTTTTTGAGATTCAAAATCTTGTGATAGAGACATTTAGCCAGTTGGAGCAAGATGCCAATCCCTTACCAAACTCACTATTTCGAGCGCGTTCGACGTCACCAGTGTCCGACCATGTACGGACCTCCGATATGTACCCATTATCCTCCTTGTTTTTCATGCAATTTTGTTTTTTATGATTTTTAATGTTTGTGACATTTTTTAGCTAATTTAGTGCTTCCAATTTGCATTGTAGCACTTTCACTCCGGTCTAGCACTTCCAGTAGCTGTAGTAGCGCTTTGAGATTTAGCGCTTGTGTTATTTTCTCTAGTGCTTCCATAGGATAGTTTAGCGCTTTCAATGATGTAGCTCTTAGGTAGGTTGAAATATCGCATCGATGATGGATTTTAGCACCTAGAATATTCTAGCACTTTGATTTGGTAGATTAGGGCTTTTATGGTCTTTCCTAGCATTTTTGACAAAGTGGCACTTTGATGGACTGTTGTAGCGCTTTGATGTGGTAAAAAAATGCTTAGGGTAAAGTAGCGCTTCAATGGCCCATCATAGCGCATCCGAGTGCTGGAATAGCTCTTTAGATAGAATAGCACTTTGGGTGCCTGTTTTAGCGCCTCTAGTGGATAAAGTAGCGCTTTGGATAGGCGAGAATAATCCTATTTATGATGATCCTCATGATAAGCGACTAAATGATTCAATATACGATAAATCTCATGATAGGCGAGATTAGATAATGTGGATGAACCTCATGATAGGTGAGATTTGTTGATGTTTGTTCATGAATTTTGATCGAAAAATTCATATCATTTTTTTATTTAGACTTGATAGTAGGATGACTTTTGATTTCTTGACATAGTGCACTGATTTTAAATTTTCTCATGATGATAGGAGCAACTGTGTAATCTCTAGATGCAAGAGCGGTTTCCTTGGATGATTGATTTGATACCTCATCTGACTCTAGATGAGACTCATATTATAGGTCGATGCGGCCTCACTAGTTTACTTGACATGCCCCAGATTAAGATTAATCAGGGTCTCCTTACCGCTTTGGCTGAGAGATGGCACAGTGACCATAACACCTTTTACTTGCCCACCGGTGAGATGACAATCACACTCGAGGATGTGTGGAAGATTCTACGCATACCATTTATGGGGGAGATTGTAGTGTACAATTCTCATGAGGCTGGTGGGAGAGATGCTCTCCGCAGAGTATTTCAAAATCAGGATATTATAGGTCTGATTTTTCGATGGAGGAGGATTGTTGATGCATATGCAACACTACCAGTAGTGCTTGCTAGATTTATTGGAGGTTTCCTTTGCCCTAATCGCAGGTCAAAGGGATTCCTAGTGGGTTGGGGCAGGATTCTAGAGAGCATGATCGTACATGGTACGAGATATGCGTGGGGGATGTGCATGTTGGTACATCTCTACCATGACCTTCATTCAGTGGTATACTTTGGGGCACGCAGTTTATCAGTAGGGATGACCCTGTTACAGGTGTGGGCATGGGAGCACTTTTCCATTGCTCGACCATTTCCCATTATGGTCAGACTAGCAGGCAGACCGTATGTGTTTTGGTACAAAGGTCAGCTTACCTAGGCTTAGATGGGTAAGTTGGAGCATTGGAGGCAAGTTTTTGATGATATAGAGACTGTTATCTGGTGGTCATATTTAGACTATGAGCAGTGGGATGAGGATGACGCAGTATTGGGGTATCTCTGTGATTCTATGTACCTGATTGGTTGGACACCCTTTGTATTGGAGAGGTTTTTGCTACAATGAGTGTACAGGCAGTACGACATTATTCAGTGTATGCCATAGGGAGTAGCCCACTATGCTAGGCAGTGAAGTGATGTACCTAATTGGGGGCCTTGTCTGTCATATGAGGTCTTAGTGGAGGGATACAGGGCATTGCAGCCATCACCCTGGGACATGCGTAGAGACATTGCAGAGGCACCTATTACAGAGGAGTACGCCATATTTTTGGATTTGGTTCCACATCCATGTATCACCATTCCAGATGAGCCAGCACCGTTACCCATAGAGGAGGATGCGACTGAGGGTTTTGTAGCTAGTGAGGGTGATACTCCATCAGGCAGTAGCACAGAGAGTGGTAGTGATGGCAATGATTGTGATGATAGTGATGGTGGTGGTGGAGGTGGAAGAGGAGCAAGGCCAATTAGTGGTGGTCCTTCATCTAGTAGGCCTCGCAAGAGGTAAGTAGTAGTAGTGCCATCAGTGGATCATCAGAGATAGATTATAGGTCTCCAGAGACAGGTACAGACACTATAGGGATAGTTGTCCATTGCACAGACTCGGGTTGCTACATTGACAGCTGAGTGAGACAGTGTACGTCAGATTGCTGAGAGGGAACAAGAGACAATAGAGAACTTACAGAGAGTGGTCGATGGTACCTCGGTGGGAGATTACATGAGAGAGGTTTTGCAAGCTGCCTGAGAGGCAAAGTTCTACTAGGGAAAATATCATGATGCAGTGTCTACTGATTGCAGGGTCAGCTATGCCCCATCGAGATCCGGTCAGAATCATACTTGTTCAGTGAGTGAAGGTGTGACACAACCTACATGGAGAGATCTCAGATATCCCGATTCTTTCGGGGGTGGTGGTGGTATTGGTCCTGTTGGGCCTGCACATTCTAGCAGTAGAAGATCATAGATGTTGTTTGCGATTATGAGACTATCCTTTGGAGATATGATGTATCTTTATTTCAGACTTCATTGTATACTTGACATTGATGATATATATACGAGATGCAGTTGATTTTTTGTTATGAGGTTTATGATTTCTATGTGATGGATGCATTTGTTATGTGATGTTCTATTTGAATGATTTTATTTCCATGTGATGGTGTAATGATAAAATGAATATGCAGATTTATATGATATATGGATGTATGATGTAATGTATGAATCGCTAAATGTATGCTTTTATTTCAAAAATGTGATAAAATGTATGGATGGATAGATAAATGCTTTTTATTTGAAAATGTGATAATCATAAAAATGATAATGGATGATGTAATGATAACAATGACATGACTTGCATTTATTTTTAAATGTGATAAAATGTATGGATGACAAATGATGTATGGGTTTAAAAAGTGATCATATGCATATGATGTTGATGGATGATAATGTAATGATTGTTCTTATGGTAAAATGAACATGTTGTATTTATGGTACAATTTAATGCATAATTTATTTGATGTAGAAATGCATGAATGATGAAATGACAAAACTTAATGATGACTTTTTTGATGATTTTGAATTTATGTCAAGTATACTCAGCCATATTTGTAGATAAGATAACCATTGATTGGAACCCTTTATGCAACAAATACTCTACAAATAATGAATTATGATGATGCAATATAATTTTAACATGCAACTATATGTAAAAACCATTATCATTTTAACAATATTTTTGTGCTTAGTATCATCATAGAGCTTTTATTGGATGTTGAAAGTGAGTACAAGTGTTAATGGTATATGTTAGACCAATGATGACCTGAGTACTTCTTTCATGATTTTTGATATTTCAAGTGAACACAAGCATCGAGGTATAATTAAACCGAGATGACCTGACCATTCATTGTGTAAACAGGCAGTGATTAATCATTTCAATGTGTGAATTCTGAATGTCATCGGTGATACATTTGCATAGCACATCCCTCGACAATTCATACATTTGTATGATTAATTTACAGACAGCAGACAAATAAAAATATCATTCTTTTTCCTTGTTTCTCTAGTTCAATACATCATTGAGTTACTCCAAAGAAATGATAACATCAATCAAAAATATAAATTATCCACTTTTTACTTATTGTGTTTCAAAATCATTATTCAGATCAGATCATCCATCCTGACTTTTTTATGTTTTGTGATTTTTGAGATTTTGACCAAAGACCTAACCTACTAACCTATCCTAGGGGTCTCGGGGGTTGATCAATGATTAGTCTTGCCTACATTAGACATGCAAAGACCATGTAGTTTGATTAACTCGGACTCAATTTATTTTTGGGTTTTGCTTTTCTAGACTTACTTTTTGACATGTTTTTGGATTTTCAATATGATACAGATGTTTGATGTCCTCCTCATGATGATTGATGTTGTACTTTGATCATTGTTTCCATGTTCTTATCATACTGTTGTTTACCCTTTGGTGGAACTGATGTTTTTGTTGGCGCTAGTGATATCCAGATATTGCCCCCAAGCTTTGGAGTGAGACTTGACTATGTGAAATGATTTTGATATGGATGTAATGAAGGCAAGACTAATGACTCGTTATGAAATGGTACTAACTATCAGATTAATGATCTCGATATGTGTCAAAATAGATGGGAAAGTTGATCTTTAGAATCACATATGACGCCTGTTTCCAAGTTTTCACCATATGTTTTGATTACACTCTTTGTTTTGTATACTTTTCTCGTTTTTAAGTTTTTTTCTTTCTTTTTTGCAGTTTCTATTCTTTTTTGTGTTTTGTGTTTTTGAGATGCCTGTTTGCCAGGTTTCCATCAAGGAAACCATTTTTAGAAGTTTGACCTATGCACTAGGAGATTCAAGTATAGAATTTTCTTAGATGGATATTGTTGATAGGTTCATGAAACAAATTCCCTTCTGATGTTGATAGTTGATATGCCCCTGATCCATACACTGATATGACAACAAAAGGACCAAGCCATTTAGGCTCAAACTTCCCTTTCTTCTCCCTGTCCTGCTGATTCCTAGGGTTTTCCTTTAGTACCAAATCACCAACCTGAAAGACCCTCAGTTTTACCCTGTGGTTGTAACTCCTTGACATTCTTTGTTGATAAGCTGTTATATGATTAACAGCTTGTTGATGACGCTCATACAACAATTCTAGTTCCTACAATCTAGATACCCTATAGTCTTCATCTAAAATAATTCCTCTGAGTGATACATGAAGGGATGGAATCTCTACTGCGATTAGAAATATGGCTTCTGATCCATATACCAAGGCATATGGTGTAGCTCCTATTGGTGTTCTGATACTTGTTATGTAGGCCCATAATGCAGGATTGAGTTGAACATGCCAATCACGTCCAACATCGTTTACCGTTTTCTTGAGGATTTTTAGAGTTATTTTGTTAGAGGTCTCTGCTTGGCCATTCCCTTGAGGATAGTATGGTGTTGAAAAATGATGTTGGATATGAAACTTTTCACATAGTTCTTGCACATCTTGATTCTTGAAAGGTCGTCCATTATCAGTGATAATGGATTGAGGGATTCCATACCGACAGATTATGTAATTCAAGATGAACGAGGAGATCTGATTCCCAGTGATGGTTGTAAGTGGCACTGCTTCTATCCATTTTGTGAAATATTCTATAGCTACGATAATGAACTTGTGTCCATTTGATGAAGAAGGATTTATTTTTCCTACCATATCCAAACCCCATTGAAAAAAAGGCCATGTTGATGTGAAAGGATGCAGTTCTTGTGTTGGTGCATGAATCAGATTGCTGTAAATCTAACACTTTTGACATTTCTTAACAAACTGATAGGATTATTTCTCCATGCATAGCCAATAATATCCCAAACGAAGGAGTTTCTTGGCTAGAGTTATCCCACTCAAATGAGTGCCACAAATACCCTCGTGAACCTCTTGTAGGGCTATTTTAGATTCGTCATGTTCTAGACATCAGAGTAAGGTACCATCAAGACCTCGACGATAAATTATGTCTGCGATTAAATTATGTCGGGCAGATTGGCGAATGAAGTTTCATTTTTGGTTCCTGGAAAGATATAGAGGAAGGATATCATCTTCGAAGTAAGCATAGGTTTTTTCATAGATGGAGGTTTCAATGATTTCTAGATGGTAGATGGTAGTGGATTCCGATTTATTATGGGAAGGACAAGATACTTGTTCTACCATAAACTCATAACAAACACGTTTCTCTGGCAATTGTAATAATGAAGCAATTGTGGCCATCGCGTCTGCATCTTTGTTATCCACTCTTGGGATTTGATCAAACTTTATATTGACAAAGAACTATTTTAGATCATCTATTTTTTGCTTATAGGGCATCAACTTTTCATCCTTTGTTTGATACTCACCATTCACTTGATAAATGACTAGTTGAGAGTCCCCATATACCTGTAAGTCTGTGATCTTCCATTGAATTGCTATTTTGACCCCAATGATCAATGCTTCATATTCTACCACATTATTTGTACATTGGAACATCAGTCTATATGATTTTGGAATGGTGTGTCCTTGGGGAGAGATGAATAAAATCCTTGCTCTAGATTCATGCTATGTGTATGATCCATCAAAATATAATACCCATTGTTTGGGCATCACTGTCAAAATGTCTGCATGTGGAAACTCCATTGTCATTGGTCGATCATCGGGTAGAGGAGACTCGGCTAGCTTTTCAGCGATTTTCTAACCCTTGATGGCTTTTCTCTCCACATATTGAATGTAAAATTCACTTAATAGCATGATCCACTTTGCCAGTCTTCCTATTAAGGCAACTTTATTGAGTAGATATTTTAAAGGATCGATCTTTGCTATTAACCTGATTGTATGGGTCAACATATAATGTCTCAGTTGTTGAGTAGAAAATACCACCGTCAAGCAATATTTCTCTATGAAAGTGTAATTTATTTCATAACCATTTAAATTTCTACTAATATAGTAGATGCAATGTTCTTTTCCTTCATAATCCTCTTACACTAATAGTGCCCCTAAAGAAATATCTATTGTGGCAATGCACAAAATCAAAGGTATTCCTTCTTTTGGTGGCATGAGAATAGGTGGTGACATTAGATACTATTTTATTTGATTGAACATTGTATCACATTCATTATCCCATTTGAAAACCACATTCTTATGCAAAAGATGATTGAAAGGATGACTTTTGTCTGCTAGCTGGGAGATAAATCTCCTGATCGATTGGAGCCTTCCCTGTAGTGATTTGAGTTGACTGATATTCTTAGGAGGTGGCATCTCCATTATTTCTTTGACTTTCACTGGATCTACTTCAATTCCTTTTTCTAAGACAATGTACCCCAACAATTTTTCTGATGTGACCCCAAAGACACACTTCTTAGGGTTTAACCTGACATTGAATTTCTCTAGCCATGTGAAGATTTTGTTCAGAATATGTAGATGTCCATCCCTTGTACAAGATTTTTCCAAAATATCATCCACGTAATCCTCCATGAAGGTGTGCATCATATCATGAAATATTGTCTTCATTTCTCTTTCATAAGTGGCTCCTGCATTTTTCAGACAGAATGGCATGACATTCTAGCAAAAGGTTCCCCATGGACATGTAAAATTCATCTTTTCCTGATCTTCTAGAGCTATTTTAATTTGATTGTATCTTGAAAAACCGTCCATGATTGACAACATGGCATGCCCTACTGTCAAGTCCACAATGATGTCTATATTAGGTAACAAAAAATCATCCTTTGGGCATGCTTTATTTAGGTCTTTGAAATCCGTACATATCCTTATGCTATTGTTTGGCTTTGAAATAGGCACAATGTTTGATATCCACTCTACGTAGCCTATAGACCTTACGAATCCAACATCTAACAGTTTCTTTATCTCTATTTTTACCATTAATGCAATGTGGGGATGCATTTTTCTCAATTTTTGCTTGACTGGCTTTATTCCTACGGGCAAAGACAAATGATGCATGAGTAGATTTGGATCTAAGCCTAGCATATCGGATTATGACCAAGTGAAGTTGATGCTTCTTTCCTTAAAGAATTTGATGAATTCTGGTCTCTCTTGATTTGTCATGGATTATGCCAAATGTAGAATTTTTGCCTTTTCTTTCGTGCCAATGTTCACATACTATGTTGGTTCCACCAAAGCTGATGATCGCTCATGATAATGTTCTAGAAGAGTGTCAAATCTTCCATCCTTCGGTGCCTCAGAAAGGTTTTCACCGTTAGATGCATTCTTTATTTTTTCTTATTCCAGTTCTAATGCTACCATATAATGGTTTTCACCATTAGATCTATTTTCCCTATTTTTACTTTTGCAACTAGAATATTTGACACCCTCCTTTCGAGTCGTGTTGTTATGAGTATTACAGATAGAATTTGTACCAGGTTCGGTATGACATAGGAAATTTATGATGGCATCATTGTCTGCAAATCTTGGCATAGTTAGAGGTTCGATAGGTTCCTAGTCAATTAGTTCAGGATTAATTAATGGCATGGGGTCATCGGATTCATTTAGGTTGATGGATGTAAGGGTTTGGACAGCCATTTCGTCATAGTTGTTTATTGGAATATCGAGGTCAATGATGGTACTTTCTTCAAGATCCTCTAGTTCACTCGAGGTTTGTTTGTCCCCACTCGAGTCATCGATATTTTGTGATCCTGCTACGAATGGTCTAGACCGAGAACCTTGGACCTGCTCATGTATAGGTGTCTATTGTCGGATAACATCAATATGAATATCAATAAAAGATACATTGAAACATGAATCCCACTCATATTCATTTGAATTTGTCTTAGAGCTATTTCTAAGTTGAAGGATTCTTTCTACAACCTTCTTTGCCAGTACCTATTTTTCTTCATTAGAGTATCCCAGTCTTGGCTTCTCTTTTGAGTGGAGAGTGAGGGGTTGAATAGGCTCTATGATTCCATCCTTTCTTAATCCAACAAGTCCTTGTCCTTCATACCCCATTTTTTCTAAAATAGTTTTTCCTTTTCCATATTTATCAATGTTAATATTGACATTTTTGAGACCGATATTGGATGTCGAGGGTTCCTCATCTTTATATAGCCAATCCAGGATCGCTTTGTTGTCCAACTCATCCTCTATGGTACTAGTTTTGACAAACCTTTCTACAAGAATTGCAATTGGTAATGATGTTTGAGGTTTTATCATAGATGGTTGACCATAGGTCTTAGGAGATGGCATTAACTGTGATAAGTTAAGCGATTGCTCCATAGAATATGATCCCATTCCCTTGTCCGTTAGTTGGACTTGCTCTTGAAAATTTTATGATAAAGAAGTTTGTGGATCCAGATTATCTGTAGATTGAGTTTCAACAGGACTTTTTTATTTTTCTTTATTCTTCTTCTCTACCCACTTGGTGGTGAGACTTGGACGTTTTTCTTCATTGGATGATCTTGAACTGGATGCTTCTCTGTTGTGAGGCACCAAGGTATCTTGGGAGATTCTAATTAGTAGATATAGTCACCTCCTGTCCATTTATTGGGAACTTCAAACATTGATGATATGTTGAAGGTACGGCCTACATTTCATGGATCCATGGTCATCCTAAGAGTATGTTGTATGTTAACTCTTTTTCCAATACCTAACACGCTATGTGTTTCATTATTGCCCCCACTTGAATGGGTAACACAATTAATCCATTGGAGGATCTTTCCTCCTCATCATATGCTTTGATAGTCATTTTTCTTCGGGCATCAATAGCGTCATTGGAGTACCCTAGTGCACGGATTAACTTGAGAGTGCAAATGTTCAAACCAACTCCCCCATCTATTACGACTCTCTTGACACAATGATTGTGGATTAAGACTTCAATATGGAGTGTGGTATTATGGGGATGGTTTAGTGAGACATCATCTTGTTTGGAGAATGATAGGAAATTCGGGGTAGTCAAATGTCCCACCATAGCTTGGAACTGGAAAAAATCTAGATTCTTCGATACCATAGTGGCTACTAGTGCTTCTTCTAGAACCTCCTTATGCGATGGTGATAATTTAAGGAGTTCTAGTATCGATATCTGTGCAAGAATGTTTTGTAGTTGATCGACAATGTTATATTGAAATGGAGGTGGAACTGCATGTGTAGACCCAACTCCTTTTAACACTACCTTGGATTGCCCCCTAGTCATTACATTTGCTGGTTGATATTCCTAACGGTCTTTGATTTTTAAGACATTGATTTGATTTTCAGAGTTTTGTATGCTTGGGAGCAAATCCAAAGGGGTAGTGTTGTGGGTTTTGTTTTCGTCAATGTTAGGACCAACTGTATGATCACTCTCTACTTCAGATAGACAAAGGATTGCTTTTTCATAGACATGATTGATGTTCTTACCTTTATTGTTTGAAGATGATGATTCCCCTTTGTCATAGTTTGGCAAAGGGTCTTTGAAGGCCGAATGATTGTTATTGTTTTGGGGTCCCTCCACATATATTTTGTTATTGTCGATTAGATCTTGTTTTGCATGTTTTAACTCCATACAATTGTTGCTTTTGTGACCTTTTTTGTTATGGAAGTTGTAGTAATCTGCGTCATTCCACCATGGTGGTTTGACTTTTGGATCCCAGAATCTGGCTTCTCGTGCAGTGATAAGGCTACTAGTGACTAGTTCTTTCATTGTTGATTCTATTTTTTGGCCTAAAGGTGTGAACCTACGCCGATTTGATGGTTTTTGATATGGTTGTGTTTTTACGATATCGTTGCTTTGTTTGATATTCAACTTGACAATTTGATCATTATTTTGATTCTTTGATGTAGATGTCATCAAGTTAAAAATTGGTTTGACATTCTGGGAATCATTTGTTGTTTCATTGGTAGTCATGTTTTGATTCTTTTTCCAAAACTTTTGCTTATCACTGCTTCAGTATTGATTGGAGGAGTTATTTGTGCTATTCATTTTATCATTGAAATGCTTGATAAATCCTCTTTTGACTAGTGCTTCTTCAATTTTAAGACCATTTTCTATTACTTTTTTGAATGTGGGAGGGCATTGTAATTCAAGGCTATAACTCATTTCCTCCATCAAGTTGTCAATGAATAACTCCATCTTTTTTTCCTCTGTAATGGATCGAGGATATCTGGTGAACAGTCATCGCCATCTTTGTAGAAAAGAAAATAATGTCTCCCCTTTGTTTTGTTTTAAGTTATAAAGATCCTTTATTGTAACATCATGTTGGATGTTAAATGAATACTGGGAGATGAACATGTTGACAAGTTCCTCAAAAGTCCTGTTACCTGGTTTTAATTTCGAAAACCATTTCATACATGTACCTCCCAAACTTCTTGGGAATAACCTCATTAAGTAAGTTTCCTCTTGGTATAACTCAAGGTTCATTGTTATGAATTATCAGATATGATCTATCATATCTGTTCTTCCATTGTACTTGTTGTATTTTGGGAATTCATAGTGTCTAGGAAAAGGAATTTGGCCGACTGTTGTGTCGAAAGGATAAGGACAAATTTCATGTATCACATATCTTTTGGTACTTCCTTTCGTCATATCCTGTATTTGTTGTTGTAACGTTTGCATTTGGGATGTCAAAGTAGCAATGAGATCTATTGTTTGTGTGGTTTGCAGTATTTCAGTCTCATTTGTTCTAGGTGCTTCCTTCAGATGATTTACGTCAAAGTCCTTGGGAAGTTTAGCACTCGATTCAGCCAACATCAAGCGATATTTCTCCATGTCTTTTTCTAAGATCTTTTCAATAAATTTATGGAACTTAGAGTCTTGTTGAGCTGTTTGAATATCCTTGGGAGTTATTTCATTTTTATCATTTTTGTGTAGACTGTTCCGAGGATTTTCATTTGCCATTGTTTGGGATGTTTCAAGTTCTTTCTCTAAGAGTCTCTATTTTTGGGACCTAGTGAAGATTGGGATACAAATTTTTACTCTTTCTTCTGAAATGTTGATCTTCTATGCTGGAAAAAATGTCAATTGAATTTTTAACAAAGTCAAATAAGATGAATGATCTTATTGATAAGACTAAGTTAAAAATTGTTTACTATACTTGGTTTCGTGATAAAGGATGATAATATCCTGATAATGAAACTACAGTGTAGTAATTGATTGTGTATTTGATTTTGACACTTCTAATTTGCAAGACCTTGTTTCAGTTGATAAAGTTGGAAATTTGTATAAACCTTTTTTATTTTAGTTTTTGAGACAATGATTCTGATAAAAAGAAACTTGTGTTGTGGTAAAAACTATGGATAAATGATAGACTAACTGATTGGTACAATTTTTGAACTCTTTGTTTTGAAAGCGCTAAAACAAAGTACAAAGATGTTATTTCATAGAAGCGCTAGAATAGAGTCCCAAAGTGTTGAAACAGGCGATGGAAGCACTATCTTGACATAAGCGCTAAAACAAAAGCATTGTAGAAAGTGATAGAAGTGTTATCTTGATAGATGCGCTGAAACAATGCCTGAAAGCGTTGAAACAGATGATGAAAGTGTTGTTTTTATGAAAGTGCTAAAATAAAGACTGTAAGCACTAAAACAAATTTCTAGAGCACTGAAAATGGGACTTTTAATGACTCTCTATTGTAGAACTTGATCTGGCCTTGTGGCATACTCTATCATGGGTTGTGGAAAATAATACAGATGTATGCATTAACTATGGTTGAGAGACTGTGTGAGAGCTCTTCTTTGGAAGAAGGCTTGTGAGAGAGTGGTTCTACTTTGTAATCTAAAGTGTGACCCCTAGAAAAATCATGATATATGTGGATGAAGGTTCTATATTGTAAGAATATCTTCCGATTCTGATATAGAAAATGCCTTCTTCTTAAATTATCTTGATAACTAAGAGGTTTCTTGGGTTTGGTGATTTTGATTGTTTTCTTGACAAATGTGGTGGACTTCCACTTTTGAATCATGAACTTCTCAATTTGATTTGACTTGTTGTTTTCAGGATGATCTTTAATCTGATTTTAATGAATTTTGTGAAAACATAGCAAGAAATTGTGAGATAATTGTTTTAAACTGAATAGATCGTGTATGTTCAAGAACCACGAATGGTCTTTATTGATTTTTATTGGTTGTTGTGACAAATTTACACAAATCAGACAAACTCACACTTAAGGACAAATAGGTCATTGTTATACTCACAACCCACATCTTGAAATTGTGTTGATGCACATAGCCGTGTCACCCCCTAGAGGGCGCTCGTGTTTTTGTCGTTTCCAAGTGCGTACTTAGAGTTGGATTTCTCGTCCTCTGAGCAAATGGTCCTTGGAAATTATATGGTGAGTGTCTTGGGGGAAGATTCTTCCCTCCCCTTGCACCATGAGTATGACAATATTTGGATACTGACTCAACGAGATACTACTCTATGGTTCATAGATAGGGCTTTCGTGTGGTGCGACAATTGATAAACTCCCTCAGGAGACCTCCCAATCTTTAGAACGAAGATTTTGGGGATGGTTATCTTTCTCACTACCGTCAAGTTGTACTTTCATCAACAAATTGCATTTTGATTATAGTGGGTTGGAATCCTTAGCTTTAGGCGCTCCCACTTAGGTCATTCCCATAGGGTGAGTACTTTTTCCCACTATGGTAGGCTTTCTAAAGGATTTAACAAAGCGTAAATAGCATGAAGTAAAGATGAATCTGGCACTTTGATCACCCAGTTAAGGGGAGAGAATAAGCCTAATCACCACAAGCACAACATATAAGTTGTTATGTTTTAAGCCCAAAAGATAATTTTCTAATCTATGTGAAGGTGTTGCTTCACAAAAATTATGATGTTCTTTTTAACTTATACTGCAAAAATGTGATGACTACCCTAGGATTGGTAAATTTTCTTTAAGAAAACAAAAAGTGGCTACCCTAGAACTGATATATTTTAGAAACCAGAAGTGACTATCCTAGGATTGATAAATTTTAGAAACCAGAAGTGAGTATCCTAGGATTGATAAATTTTAGTCCAACTGTGAAAAAAAGAAATAAAATCTGGTCGCGATCGCGTCGGATCCAGATTGAATTTACAAAAGCGCCAAAACAATCCACTGAAGTGCTATAACTTTTACCTAATGCGCTATAACTTGAAAGCGTTGAAACAGGACACCGAAGTGCCGAAGTTTGCCACATAAGCGCTAAATCACCGATGCGCCGAAATAGGTCATGGAAGTGCTAGAGTTGAAAGCGCTAATTTTTTTGATGGATGCGTTGTAGTATCATAGAAGCACCGAAATAGAGAACATAAGCATTGTGGTTTACCACATATGTGCTATAGTATTTGATGAAAGCGTTGAAACAGATCACGTCAAAAACCTGCATGACACTTTTCAGAAAATTGATAAAATTGGGGTTAATGCCCCATAGTGGGTGCCAAAGTGTAAGTGTGAATAAGGTGTAAAGCAATAAAACACTTTCTAATGAAAGTTGCATCAAAGATTAAGCTAATAATCAATTGAAATAATCTCATTGTCTCCTATCTTTAAAGATTTATTAAGCTATGTGCTCTTAGATTAAAATAACACTATAACTGTTAAAATGATAATCTAAAGAATGAAATGATATTGATGTAGTGATATGGAGCTAAATGTGATAATACTAGATGATAAAAGAAACTAAATTAGCATGGATTGACATGGAAATGATAAACAAAGCTACAGGAGGCAGCCATGATATGAAAACTAGATGCTTGATACTTGAATGTTGGATGTTTGGATGCTTGGATGTTGGATGTTTGGATGTTTGAATGTTGGATGCTTGATGAAATTCTGCAGAGTAGACTTGATAACCTGAGATCCTTTCTTGGTTGAATGAGGTTGTATTTATAGATTTCCTGGCTGTAGAAATGCATAGGGATGGCAAAGAGAGGCTTGGATTCAATCTGGAGGATTGAATGGTGAAAGATGGAGGAGATTGAGAAAAATTTGGAGATTGTCTCTACCCACAAAAACACCAGGCAAGAGAAGAGGAAGGATTGATGGAGGAGGATTGAGAGATAAATTTGTAATTTTTCTCCAATTTGTCTCCAAAACTTCCCGTGAAGTTTCAATCAATTAATTTTGACATGATTTTGACATAAATTAGACATAGGATATCTAATTCAATTTTGAGGAAATATAGAGGAATATTCTTAATGCCTTTATTTAAATATTTTTGATTTATTTAAATCAGCAAAAGAGGGATAAATAATTTAATAAAATGAACTATAGAAGTTGATTATTAAATTAAACAGAAGAATATGGCAATTAATCAATAAAGTATTTAATCTTTATTTACTTAATTTAAGATTGATGTGATAGAATAAAATAGGGATTTGATAATTAAATCAAACAAAGTATTTAATTTTTTTTATTTAATTAAGATGAGATAATAGAAGAATTTTAAATGTGAATGTGAATGTGAAGTATATAAATAAATATTTCTATTTATTCAATAGTAGAGAAAATTTAGAATAATTAATCAAATAAATTGTATTTAATTAATCGAATGCTCCAAACCATTTTTAGGTGTATACATTTTTAACTAAATCTTCATCTTCTGAGACCTATAGCAACTAAACCATTAAGAATTTCAAGATGATGCAAACTAGTGATTTGTGGAAATTTTTGTGCAGATTATAAATTTTTTATTTTTTTTGGAAATAAATCATGAATCTTTCAACATCTCCTTTAATAACTAGTTTTGAATAAAAAGACAACATTTTAAAAAGTAACGTTTGTGTCATAAAACATAACTTTTTTTCTATAAAGGATAAAATTCTCATTTTTGAAATATAGATTCTCAACATCAATATGGAGGGAATGGATATTTTTCATAATTTTTGGTTTCATAGGTTTTTTTTTAATTTATTTTTGAAGTCAGTGTAACTATAATTTGGACATATGTGTGTGTTGTATAACATAACTTGTTATGTATATGTCGAAATCCAATTTTTTTTAGTGAAACAAGAAAATCAATAAAGAGGGAATGGATATTTTTTGAATTGTTTTACAATTTTTTACTATTTTTCAACCTCTACAGATTGAAGAGCTTGATGTTTAGAGAAAAACCTATGTTCAGTAAAAATTACAAATTAAATCCATGATAAAAATGAAAACATATCAAAATTATACTTGTTGGAAAGTTCATTTTGAGGGCTACAATCTTACAAAATATAATTTCTAAATGACATTATTTAATCCCTCAAAAGGTAAAGAAAAGTGTTTTTTTGTCAACATTTTGATAGGTGTGAAGGAGACTCCATTGTGGGCATGATTTAATACTAGATGGGTTCTATCCAAGGGGGTTTGATCTAAGGGGGTATTATCTATCCCTCTTCAATTAAAACCTTTTAGATGGAACCTCTTAAGGCTTAAATCATTATTTTTTTCTAAAATAAGTGATTTCAAACAAAAATCAACATGTCCCAAAAGTGAGACACACTATTGTGGCAACACCCTCCAGTGGATCTCAAGATTCATTCCTTATTTTGGATTGATGTTGGTGGCTACCTCTCAGGAGGAGTTGGTAGTAGCTTTGTTGGTTCTTGCAGTAAAGGGGATTAAGTGTTGTCCTTTTTCAGCTATGTCAAAGGATATGTGTAGATATTGTTGGTTAGTGAAGTATTTTTGTAGTGTACAAAGAAGATGTGAAGAAAATAGAGTGTAGTAAAAGAAAAGGAGGTTGTAGATAAGATACATGTGTGATTGATTTCAAAGGGGATGTTTCCATTTTACATTGATGTCAAAGGGGGAGAGAGATTTAATTGAAAAACATTATGAAGTAAGGGGGAGAGAATTCATGAGAAAGAGAAAATGATGGAAAGCATAGATGCTTGTGTAAGGGGGAGTAGTGTGTAGTAAATGAGTTGGTGATTAGAGTTGTTGTTATTTGTGTTGATGGTTTCTCCATATGTTGTCATCAATTACAAAGGGGGAGATTGTTAGAATTTTGTGTTGTCATTGATGTCAATAGACCTTTGGTGTTGCATTGATGTCAACATATAAAGATGTTTCGATTGGTTGCATTATGTTGTCATTTTTAGTATCATTGATGTCAACTTCTAGTGTTTCTTTGATGATCATGTGTTGGTGATGTTCAACCTCTTGTGTAGTTGAGGTTCTGATAAGGTGTTCTAGATGTTGATTTTGTGTTTGTGGTGCTTGGTGTCCAAGTTCTTTTGAGAATTTGAATAAAAGAGGAAACGATATGGTGAAGAGTGTTCAATGTGATAGAGTGGTGTTCAATATTTTTCTCCATATTTCTTCATGGTTGAATATTTTTTTGTGAAATTTGAATATGTTTATTAGAGGTGTTCAAAGGTGTTATATCTATATTTTCAAGTTCTAGATCACTATGCAGAGAAAGTTGTGTTCATTAGTGTGTGAACTATGTAAACAGTGTTGTCCGGGATAAATGGTTTTTCTCCACATTTCTTCATAGTTTGATTTTTGGTCTTGTGGATCTATAAGTGTGCTTATATTGCTAGTATCTATCTTCAATCTAATTTTTTGGTGTTTTGGTGCTCCGCAAGGGTGGATTTAGGGGTTGTGATGTGTGGAAGGTTAGCTAGTTGTGCAGAATGAATATGTTATGGTGTATAATGTTGTGAAGGATTTGCTGGATTTCAAGGTGTTTATGGAATATTTTAGATTGTGTTTAAGTTTTGTGTGTGGTCCATGAGTCATCTTTGGATCAAAGGAATCATGTACTTAATTTTTTATTGGTGTCAACATAGGTTCAATCGACCTTGGGTGTTTACACCAATTGCAGATATGATTCAGTGTTTGTGAAAGCATTACATATCATGTATGTGTGTATTTGGGTCCAAGATAAGGTGTGTTGTGGTCTACCTTCATTAATTTCCACTACCAATTTTTTTTTGTTCCAACCTAATTTGAATTTACACGTTTGAGGTGCATAACTAACCTTGTGAATTATTCTCAAGGTTGAGGATGGTATATATAAGTAATAATTTTATTGAAGATGTATGAGTGATGTGTGTAATGTGAAGTGTTGACATGTGAAGGGAAAATTTGTGAAATCTAGTGTGGGCTTTAATTCCTATGACTACTAAAATTCATGAGCAAAAGGTGACTACATTGTATAGAGAGTGTCAATGTTTTGGTGAAGTAGTGGTGGATATTTTGTATTTCTCTAAGATGGATTTCTCATTGTAAAAATATAATTTCTTCTTCTTTCTAATTTGGAAGTGAGTCATTGGCATCAAGGCCTTATTTTATTTTGGTCAGTGAGCCTATTGTATCCAATGTTGCAATTACTTTATATTGTGAGCTAATCGTCACCGTGGTTTTTCACTTCTTGGATTTTCCATGTAAATCTAGTGTTCTCATATGTTTGGATGTGTTTGCATTATTTTTTCTCATGTTTATGTTCTACTAATGCATGATATGGATTTAATGGTTTTTAAGGGTTTATGGACTAATGAAAATTAGAATATTAATGAGTTTTGATGTTATAATATTCAACTAATTCACCCCCCTCTTAGTTGTCTTATGCATTTAACACCTTGTGGTCTGATCCATGGTCTACCTAAGAGAATATTGTATAAAAGAGGCCTCAACATGATATGGATAGGAGTAGGTAAAACCTTGGGTCCTACCTTAATGGGTAGTGTGATCACACTCCTAATGGTTGCTTACTAACATGATCAAAGCCATGAATATTAAAATCATTAGGTTCTATAAGATTCTTTTCCACACCAACTTTATCTAGAAGATCAATTCTACAAACATTAAGACTTGATCCATTGTTGATGAGGGTAAACCTTACTCTAGTTTTAACAATGACCACCATTATCATTAAAGCTTCATGCTTATTCTGGATCTCAAGTGAGGGTAATTCATGTTGAGGGAACATAATACCCAAATTTGTCACTTGCATATAATCAAACAACGAGGATACATCATTCAATTTGATAGAATTGAGACATCAATATTTTTCAAAGCCTCTTGGAGCATCGTGTGGTATGTAGGTGATGTTTGAATCAAGTCCCAAAGAGAGATTTTTGCTAGAGTATTATAAATTTTCTCAACAAGATAATATTATTTACCACTACATTGAGGAATATTAGGTGTGGGTGAAGTTATGGTTGAGGTAATGGGATGGATGTTGGAATTTGTTTTGCTTGTTTATTATTTCTAATTTTATATGTGTGTGCAACTGTGTGATAACTTGGTTGTTGAAACACATGATTACAAGTGAGTTGTTTTGTAAATTTTAGGATATGGCCATGAGATTTAGGAGGTCCTATAATTATAGGTGATTTAGGAGGTCCAATAATTAAAAGTTTTTTAGGTGTTCCAATAATTAAAGGAGATCTAAATGTTAATTGTGTGTTCATAACCTCAATGAGGTTAACTAATTGATGATCTTCTACCGATGGGGGGATCTAATGTCACATTAGCATATTCATCTATGTAATCCACCTTATTGTCCTTTCAAATAAATGTATCAATGATATCATCCTCTTGTGCCACAATATCTTCCCAAGTAGGAGAGGTATTGGGAGGGAAAAAAACAAGATTCTCATGATGCTCAATGACTGGATCTTCTAGCACCAAGATACCTTCTTCACTAGTAGGTGATATATCAAGAGAAGAATAAACATGATTTTTATCATTGTCAATAATTTCATCCACTTGCACCAAGCTAATCTTACATATAGGATAGATAGTGGGAGAGGGATCAATGAAAAATAATAAAAGAGGGGAAATGAACTCATTTTCACAAGCTTGTAACAAAAAATCTTTGAAATGCTTAACAAGATCTAACAATAAAACATGAATTATGACAACAAAATATTTTTTAAATGAGAACATTATGTTATGTCCTAAAAATCAAGATAGCAATGTTTTAGCAAAATCAAATAGATTTGAGAAATAAAATTCCAAAACAAGAATCAAATCTGGATAAAGGACACACACAGGGATGTGCACACCAAATTTCAAGCTAAAATGGATGGACTAGGGCACAAGGGTGATGAGGTAAAAATAAATTCATCATGATAACATAATAAAACCCTTCCTCATATATGCAAAACACTTATTTTCTTCCAATTAATTAAACTTTAGGCATAATAATTTCTTATCTTTTGAGAAAAATAGTACAAACTTTATTTCTTGTGATTTATTGAAGTATCTTCCCAATGTAGATTTAATGGGTAGTTTTAAGTGTTTTGTATGATAATAACTAGTCATCATACAACAGTCAAAATAATTCGACCAACACGAGCTCCAAAATAGATTAAAGACATGTGTTGGGAACATGCTCCAGAACTTTAGGATGATGGACCAATATCATAGTTTCTTTTAGTTTAATTTATGTAATGGGTATTTAAAGACATAAAGTTTGTTCAAAATATGTTATAGAATTTTTCAATGGTAATCTAAACCATCTGGGATTTAGTTAAAATATTTTTATAAATATGTAATCTCCATAAGTAAAAAGGGGCATAATAGTATTGTTATGTTGTCTACATACTTTCTGAATATATATGAATAAAGAAACTATTGTATATCAATCTCTGAGTTGTTGAAATTATGGATGAAGATTACTTTTAATGGAAGAGATTTCGATTGCATTGTGCATGTGACCTAAGAACGTAGGAACCCAAGAGTTGGCCACTCAAGGGGTGATAGACTAAATAGATGAGTACTTTCCTTTAAGAATTCTATGATTTTTATTGTATGGATAATAATTATGAGTGTAGTCATTTTTCATGTTAATTCTATAGATAGTAATTAAGTCCGTCGTCTTAGAGTCTAAAGTTTCGAAGTACCCGCTATCTTTCATTTCCATAGTTACTTTGTGTTAACTGTTAGAACTGTTAGTGTTATTAATTAGATGTTTCATGGATTGTTCACAAGTTTTTCTACTTTTGTAGTTTATATGCTCCTTAGTTTAGTTATTCTGGTGTTTACTAGTTTAGTTGTCATGCTTTCTAGATTAATTATTTTGTGCTTTCTAGTTTAAATAATTTCTAGCTTTTTCGATAAATTATTTTCTAGTTAACTAGTTAAATGGACTTATGTTAAGACTAATTTCAGTTGCTTTAAAAATACAGAAAATCTAAGAGAGATAGTCAAGTCACCTTCTATTTCAAATAGCCTTGAACACTGCCCGATTGATATATTAATGTTTTATCTTCTAAAGTAATGGGACCTAACGATAGCCTATCAAAGGGTGCTCTATTATAGAAAGGTATTTTGTAAAATTTAAAATATAGAAAGTATTAACCATGTCTAAGGGTCCAATGTCCTAGATGTTCAGGTCTAAAAGTTAATAGATTTTCGAAAATGTACCAAAACCTAATTTTGCTATATGAATCACATACATGCATGCAATTTTAGATTTTTTTAGAGAAATTAAATATGTTAAAATAGTAATTTCTAGAACATTAAATGTTGTAATTGATTGAGTTTTTCAAAAAATATAGAAAAGCAATGTTTTTTGATCTTTTGCAAGGAAAATACTATGCAATTTTGTCACTTTTCAATGTTTTTCACCAAAATATGTATGCAAACATGGTAAAATATATTTTTAATTAATTTTCTCAATGAAAATATTTCATATCTAAGCCCTAAACACAAAAAAAAGATCTAATTTTTTTCTCAATTTTTTCCAAATTATTTTTCATTTTTTATGATGAAAAACTAATTAAAATACATAGTTTTTTGAACATAAATGCAAATTATCACCAAAATTTTCAAATAACCTAAGTTTTAAATTTTAATTTTAGATTTATGCAATGGAAAATTAGAAAAATTGCAAGTGTAAGATATGTTAGGTTTACCAAAATTTTTTATTGAAAAAGGGATCCTAGGTCTAATGCATAGATCACTAACATCAATCTTTCTTCAAAGAAAATTAGGATGCAAATCGACAAGGAAATTAGATTGACTTCCAAATTTAGTGTAGGAAAATACATACCCTTGCATTTTCAAACTTGTTTGGGTCTGTCTTTCTTTATTTATCCTTCTTTATGTCTTAATTGGTCCTATTTTGGATCCACAAGCCTAATAAACTACATCGTTTTTGGCTAATATAGACAATCATCAAAGGGAAAATGATCATTTATTAAAATGCTCCATGTGTCCCTGATTTTTGGGTTAGGACTAAATGACACCTAAAGCGTCTTAGTCTCCCAAAGGTCTTGGGACCCTGATTTTGAATACACCTGAAAAAGTCCCTTTTTGGAGTCTATGCCCCGAGATTTGAGCCCCGGGACTAAGATGCCACCTAGGGTGTCTTAGTCCTCCTTGGCTTATTTTTGGGATTTAATTTCAAATTCTGGTGGGATTTAGCCTCTTTTAATTAATATTTTCCTATGTTGACTTGGTGTGATGTAATTTCGAGATATTAAGCATAGATAAGTATAAATACAAGGTTCATTCACTCATTTTCATATCTAAGAAAACTAACAAGATATTCAATCAATCTAAGCATTCAAGTATTCATCAAAGAGCATTCAAGAGCAGTTCTTCAAGAATTTTGGAGCCATCATCAAGATTCAAGCATCATATCAAAGGAGATTCTTGCATCATGTGTGTTTTTGTGCTAACATTTGTGATGTAGGGTTTGATCCAAGTAAGAAATTCAAGTCAAGATCTATCAAGCATTCAAGTGTTTCAAGATCTACATCCATTGTAGTCATTTCACCAGTTTGCATTCTTTACAACAAGGGTTTGGTGAGTTGTAACATTTCATGTTGTTCATTCAAAATTTCCCTCCATTATTCTATTTCATTTCAAGGTTTAATTACCAACAAGGGGTTTGACCAAGGAAAACCCACATTTACTATCAATCAAAAAGTTTTCCCTCTCTTGTATGCTTGTGATTTTAGATTTAGGTTGAAGACTTGAAGATCATTTGGAATGAAAGATTTCAAATTTTCTAAGTTGCATGACAAAGTTGTGATCTTCATAGAAACTCACCTACAGGTCAAATTCAAAAGTTTCAGAACTTGAGATCTGAGATGAAGCAAGTGCAGACCTTGGAGCTTAGGAACACTTTTAAAATTTTCAAAACTTCAGAACAGGACTAATATGCCACTAGGGTGTCTTAGTCCCCCTAGCGATATTTTTCAAAGATTCTTTGAGATTCTATTTCTAGATCCGAAGATT
This sequence comes from Sequoiadendron giganteum, assembly GCA_007115665.2. Lineage (NCBI taxonomy): Eukaryota > Viridiplantae > Streptophyta > Pinopsida > Cupressales > Cupressaceae > Sequoiadendron > Sequoiadendron giganteum. The sequence goes on from CM021103.1 coordinate 705,240,100, forward strand.
TCACATCTGCCCCAAAAAATAGCAACAAGACTAAGACAACAGTAAGGGTGTCTTTGCCTCCCTGGCATATTTTGAAAACATTAAATTTCCAAAATCCTTATTACATCTCCAGACTTCCTAGGTACGCACATCCTATCTTTCTATTCCATAATTTCATCATTTGCATTCTTCATTTAGCTTGCATAACTAGGTTTTGTAGGTTGAATGCTTATTTGTCTTTTCCATGCATTTCCTTGGTGGTGAACCCCTAAAAGATGAAAGAACCCCCTTCCTAGGTCCTCCTAATTGAGAATTGACTCACCTTGTGAGGTTGATGTTCAATCCAATTAGTGTTCTTAGGACAATATCGAATGACTGTAGAGAAATGAGGTGAATATATCCTTTCACCATTTTTCTATAGTTCATTTTGGTGAACCTGACATGAATGAGCATTCATTTTCTAATTTAGAGTCCATAAAAGTCTTAGATCTAGATTGCATTCATTGCATTTTTCATTAGTGAAGGTGCATCTAGGGTTTCTTGCATCTTAGTGAAATTGCATCTAGGGTTTCATATATTTGCATTAGTGAAAGTGCATATAGGTTGCAGTTTTACTTTCTTGCATCATTTTATATCATTAAAAAATTGAAAAGTGCATTTTTAATCATTCCAATTGCATTTAGAAACATTTTTATTACATTGAAAATTGGAAAAAGTGCATTCAACTTTGCATTCAATTGCTTGTTATTAGTTACTTTTCCTTGAATCCATTTGCACAATTTTATGTTCCCAACATCAAGTCCCTAAATAGGAAACCTGTGAACATTGTAAACAATCAAGAATTTGTTGTTTTTCTGACAAAAACCTCTGCTAGGACTAAAATTCCCTTCCTGGCATCTTAGTCCCTCTCAGGTTTTTTCGCTCAGAACCCTCTATTTGTTGTTTGTTGTTTGTTTCAATCCTTAGAACTTTATAATTTCACCAGGAGGATCAAGATTCCCTTCCTGGCATCTTAGTACCTGTTGACTTTGACTTTCTAGTTTTCGGGGTTTCAAATTGCTTTTCTATGCTTCTATTGGTTGCTTTCAATTTGTGTTTCAATTTATAGAATTGTTGTTATTCCAATTTCTTTCATTTCAAGTATAATTGCAAGCGTAGGAGATTGTGTTCATTGCACTTTTCTTGGTTTATCCCTTGTATTAGTTTTACTACTTAGTGTTCTACTACTAATACTATGGTTAGACAAAGTGTGAGACTCATGGTATCCAACGATAAAACACTCGTTGTCGATCTTGGGTTATCAAGCTCTCTTACTCCTAGTGTTGGTACTAGTTCACCAGGTATCGACCGTTCCTTTGATACCTCTTTTTCCATACCTACCTTACCCACAAGTGCTATTCTAAATGTTCAGACAATGATTGACCATATTCCTCAAGAAAATATAATGAAAATGCATGAAGACCTATCCCATTTACACAATAGTGTGAGTACTGAAAACATTTCCAACATTGTTATGCCTGCTATAGATAGTATTCACTATATGATGGAAAGTGATGAAGGACTGGAAGTTGTGTGTAACATAGCTCACATATTTGGAAAACATATTCCTTCCACCACTAATGGTGCTCAAGCTTCAAATAATGTGCAAGGCCAAAGAGGAAATCAAAGTCCTCCCCCTTCAACCATAGCATCCATTCCCACCTATACAACTCCTCAAGTGACCATAAATAATAAAACTAACTACTAATATCCTTCCTACCTCACAAATTTCCACTAGTACTCCTTATACCTATGTGGCCTCTAATCTCATACCTCCTCCCACAAGCAATCCATTCACTTGTCTTTCCAACACATACACACCACCACCATATTCACCTCCATCTCAAACCACAAGAAATGACCCTATCATTAACCTCTTACAAAGCCTTCCATCCATTCAACTCCAATTTTCCACCATAAATCAAAATCAATATGTTCCACCTTCATACTATGTCAAAAGCAACCCATTATCCTTGGAGATATTGAGAAATCCGATGCCAAAAGGTATAGAGATCCCTAGATTTGAGAAATATGGAGGAAAGGGAGATCTTGCTAATCATGTAAATTCCTTTACTAATTTAGGTATTGACTTTATCCTTGAGGAAAAACTTTTGGCTAAGCTCTTTCCTCGATCCTTGAAAGACATTGCCTTGGATTGGTTTTTCACATTACCGAATAACTCAATTCATTCATTCAATGAACTTGTTGAAGCCTTTATTAAACATTCCAAGTGCATATGGTTCCTGAAACCAAAAACCACTTCTACCCATCCTAAAAAGTCTAAATCCTCAAACCAAAACACCTACCAAACTTTCCAAAGACAAAATAAAAGTTTCCTTCAACTAAACCCTACCTTCCAACCCACCCAACAAGTTTATGCCCAAGTAGCTGCTATAAAAAAGAGTAATCCTTATATATTTTGGGATCCACAAAGATAATTCACACCTTTACCCAACACCCTTCACAATATCATAACTCAGCTATTAAAGAAGAACATTCTTACCTTACCTCCCATTCAACCTCTTGACCCTAGCAAGTCATTACCTCCAATATTTAGACACAATGCCTATTGTGCTTATCACCAAAAAAAGGGACATGATACAGAACAATGCAAGCATCTTAAACATATTACGCAAGACCTCATTGATTCCAATCATATTCAAATTGGAGGTGTGAATGACAAAGGTAATAAGTCTGTAGCTCCACCCAATCAAAACCTACAAATCTTTACCAATCCCATGCCTATCATTTGTTAAGGCTAGTCAAACTAAGCCCGATGTGATGAATATCAACATGGATGATGATGATAACATGAGAAATAATGAACAAAATTCTATGGATATTGATGCCCAAAGTCCTATTAGTACAATGATAGAAGTGATTGACATTGAGCCTCATAAACAACAAACTATAATGCCTAGTGATATTAATTTCTCTTCAGAAGAAATAATTGAACATGCAACTCATGGTCCTCTTTACATAGTTGGCAGAATCAATAACATGCCCACTCCCGATATTTTAATTGATCTGGTTTGTGGAGAGAATGTGATCACAAAAGTACTCTTATATGTGCATGAAATTACTCAAGATAGATATGATAAACCTAAATCATGGATTAAAATGCATGATGTTTTTTCTCTTGCTACGATGGGATCAATCAAACTCCCTTTACAAATAGGACCTAAGAAATCAAATGTATCATTCTCTATCCTCTCTAATTCAGACCAATTTCATGTGAAGTTAGGCTAAAAATGGCTTCACTCCATGAATGCGGTCCCATCCGTTGTCCATAAGTGCTTAAAGTGTCTAGTTGGAAATGAAATATTCACTGTAAACCATAGTGGCTTTATCCCTCCATCTTCCCATGGAAAATTTTCCTTAGACTATTTTTGGCCTGAGCCCATGGAACCTATAAGACCCTACGAGGAATTCATTTTCCTATCCTACCAAAAGTTCAAAGAAAAATGCATAGCCAAGTTATGCCTTAAAAAATATCCTCCACCCTTTCAAGAAAATAATAGTGAGCCCAAAAACCTTCCATCAAACCAAGACCCAACCATTAAAAACCCCTTACCTATTTCCTACAAAATACCAAGAGAAAACCAAACAAGTCCTAATCCACCTCCTATGAAAATGGATTCTTTCGTTCTTCCCTCACAAGAAGAAAATAAACCTATGGTTGAGAAACCCATTCCTACCCAAATGCAGCTTGCAAACCATGATAAAACAAATAGAGATTCTCAAGAGCATAGGCGTAGACGTCATGCTATCGCTAAAAATTTGAACAAAGAAAACATTGAAAATCACAATCTGAATATGACAAAATCAATAAACGATGACCCTCCTCTATTACAAGAACAAACATATCCTAAGTCTCCAACACAACAAGACCAACACCTTCTATGGATATTATCATTCATCCTCTTGTTGTGATTAATTTGGATGACGATGAAGAAATAGCTAAAATTGATGAACAAGTGCATAATGAATTCAATTTGTTATTTTCTTCTTCTATGAGCTTAGACAATAACAAATATGATGATCCTCCTATACCAAGTGATGCACCATGTGCTAAAATTGGTGATTCCCCTAGTACAACCCTTGATGTGATCCCTCTCACTAGTGATCTGCATTTCGCATATACTAAACAAGACTGGGATGTAGATGACCTGTTGGATGGTTGATTTGCATGTGATTTTCTAGTCCTTTTGATTTATTTTGTGTGATTGCATGTGTGTATTGTGATCCTCATGATGTTCTATTTGATGTTCCCTCTCTTTTTGTGCATTCCTTTATTTGTACCTTCATTCTTCTATATGATGTAAGATCTTCACCTTTTCATTTTCCTTCGTATCTTGTATTTTTCTTTTGGGGATGAAACAAGGCATTGAGACAGCCTATGTCTCTTCCATGTTGACCCAAAATATTTTTCATTATATTTTATTTTACTTTCATTTTTTTCTTGTGTTTTCTTTTTGGGGATGATGCAAGGTGTCGAGACACCCTATGTCTCTTCCATGTTGACCCAAAAGGTTTTCATTTTTTTTTTCTCTCTTTGTGTATTTGGGGAATGATGATAGTTCCAAGCTCTCTAATATCATTGTAGAAAACAGAAACACTAACCCCGAATCCATAGATCCCTTATGTGTTCATGGGGGGAAACCCTCTTTTCCCTTTTCATTTCTGGCTGCTTTAAAGTAATTGCTCACAACATGGTGTTTAGCAATTTCTTTAAAGTGCAGGCATACATTGGAATTATTTTGGCATGATTTCATTTTTATTTGTTTTTCATGTTCCTTGATGTGATTTTCTTAATTCATATGATATGTTTTCCTCTTTGTGGTGACATCGGGAGTAATGTCCTTCAAGAGCATGATCTATCTTAGCATATTACATTCCTCTTAGTGGTGATGCGACACACAACATTCCCTAAGTTGTGAATCTTTTATCATTTGATTGGTCCTATTTTGGAGATATTAGGAACAATGTCCCCTGAGATTAAGACCTCACATGAACTAAATAAATCCCTATGAACATCCCTCTTTATTGTTGAATTGTGTTTTGTGTCTTATTAAAGTCATGGAGGTATGGCTTTGATATGGCCCCTTGGGGCTCACCTAGTGAACAACTAGCTTCACTAGCCCTTGTGAGCATGTATTTTATTTTGGTGCCTTATTAAATTCATGGAGGTATGGATTTGATATGGTTTCCTGGGGCTCACCTAGTAAACAACTAGCTTCACTAGCCCATGTGAGCATGCATTTTATTTTTGTCCTTATCATAGTCATGAGGGTATGATGTTGATATGGACCTCTTGGGGCTCACCTAGTGGACAACTAGCTCCCACTAGCCCTTGTGAGCATGCAACTTTGTTTGCATAGTGGACAACGTGTTCCACTTTTAAACCTTTCTGGACAAACAACCTAGACCCAATCCACCACGTTGGATGGTTAGTCGAAGCTTGATCTATTGCATTTTTCATTTTTCCTTTTTGTTTTTCCTGTCTTTGATGGTGTATGTTTGTGATTTGATTATGGATTCATATATCATCCACATATGTGTTCCTTTGTGCCTATGTTGGTTTTCAATAGGACTTGATATTGGGGGCTTGGCCACCCTCTTAATTATTTTTCATCCTATCTTACTATAATTTATACATTTGAACCCCTCTTGATTGTGTGGTTGGCTACTTTAGTGCGAGTTTAAAGCAAGTTCATCCTCTCACTAAAGTGGGGGCTAAATGTAGTGTATGAAAATACATTCCCTTGAATTTTCACACTTGTTTGGGCCTTCCTTGCTTTATTTATCCTTCTTTATGTCTTAATTGGTCCTATTTTGCATCCACAAGCCTAATAAACTACATTGTTTTATGGCTTATCTCGACAATCATCAAATGGAAATTGATCATTTAATGATTCTGTCTATATATCCCTAACTTTGGGGTCGGGACTAAAATTCCACCTATGGTGTCAGTCCCATAAAGGTCTTGGGACCCTAATTTTGAATACACCTAAAAAGGTCCCTTTTTGGAGTTTGTGCCCTGAGATTTGAGCCTCAGGACTAAGATGCCACCTAGGGTATCTTATTCCTCAGCTTATTTTTGGGATTTAATTTCAAATTTTGGTGGGATTTAGCCTCCTTTAATTAATATTTTCCTATGTCATCTTGGTGTGATGTAATTTCAAGATATTAAACATAGATAAGTATAAATACAAAGGTTCATTCACTCATTTTCATATCTAAGGAAACTAACAAGATATTCAAGCAATCTAAGCATTCAATTATTCATCCAAGAACATTCAAGAGTAGTTCTTCAAGAATTTTGGAGCCATCATCAATATTCAAGCATCTTATCAAAGGAGATTCTTGCATCATGTGTGTTTTTGTGCTAACATTTGTGATGTAGGGTTTTGATCCAAGCAAGAAATTCAAGTCAAGATCTATCAAGCATTCAAGTCCTTCAAGATCTATATCCATTGCAACCATTTCATACAATTTTACATAATTTACAACAAGGTTTTGTTGAGTTTTAACATTGCATGTTGTTCATTCATCATTTCCCTCCATTATTCTATTTCATTTCAAGGTTTAATTACCAACAAGAGATTTGACCAAGGAAAAATTCCATTTAGTAACAATCAACAAGTTTTCCCTCTCTTGTATGCTTGTGATTGCAGATTTAGGTTGAAGACTTGAAGATAATTTGGAATGCAAGATTGTAAAGTTGCATGACAAAGTTGTCATCTTCACGAAAAATCACCTACAGGTCAAATCTAGAAGTTTCAAAACCCGAGATCTGAGAGGAAGCAAGTGCACACCTTGGAGCTTAGGATCACTTTCAGAGTTTTTAGAAATTCAAAATGGGACTAATATGCCACCTAGGGAATCTTAGTCCCCCCAAGGGTATTTTTAGAGATTCTTTGAGATTTTTTTGCGAGATCTGAAGATTTCGCATCTGCCCCGAAAAATAGCAGCGGGACTAAGACAACAATAAGGGCTTCTTTGTCCTCCCTAGCATATTTTGACAACATTTTTACATTTCCAGAATCCTTATTACATCTCTCGACTTCCCAAGTATGCATATCCTATCTTTTTGTTGCATAATTTCATCATTTGCATCCTTCATTTAGCTTGCATAACTATTTTTTGTAGATTGAATGATTATTTGTCTTTTCCAAGCATTTGCTTGGTGGTGAACCCCTAAAAGCTAAAAGAACCCCCTTCCTATGTCCTCCTAATTGAGAATTGATTCGCCTTGTGAGGATAATGGTCAATCCAATTAGGGTTCTTAGGACAATATCGAATGATCATAGACAAATGAGGTGAATATAGCCTCTTCACCATTTTTCTATGGTTCACCAACCTTGAAGGTGGGCCAATCAGCCTTGGATCTAATCCTTTAATGAATTAGAAATTGATTGGAATCAAATTGGTTTTTTTGACTTAATTAAACTATGAGACTTTATTGAAAATACAATCTTTCTATAATAGAAAAACTATAAAACCAAATTTTGATACTGGATTTGAAAAAAGCATAGTATTGTGGTCCAAAACTGAGCTGATTTTTGGTGGAATAGGGTGCAAGGATGCCCTAGTCCAGGTATCTAAAATTTAAATATGATTTTGCAGTCCTCAGGACCCCATCTGTAGCTTCTTCTTTCTGGATTGTGTTGTTGGGTCTTCGTATATTACCGAGATATTGTAGTTTTCATATCTTGTCAATTTGTAGGGTTTGAATGCAACAATGATAAAATGGTCTTCAGTATTCCTCCAATATCCTTTAGATATACAACCTACACATTTAAAGAGAAAGGAAAGGTTGTTCCATATAGGGGCTTACCTCATTCAAACCTTGTGTTGGTGTTTCCACCTCCATAATGGTAAAATTGATGATAGAGAGCTTATCATTTTGAGGGATAGAGGCTAAATAATAAATGAATGATGAATCAACAACTTGTTGCAAATCACCACTCAAATATAATTTCCTTGAAGGATTGAATTCATTCACATCTCCTCAAGGCTTGATTAAAATTTGGCTTGGATTGCCTTGAAGACCTACGAGTGTTAGTCCTCACAAAAAAATGTATTCATAAACATGGAAAAACTCACATAAAAACTTGACATGATGTTTTGATGATGAAATATTGCAATAATCTTTCTCTTGAATGATCTTGACTTGATAATGATATTGCTTCCAATTCTTTCTTGCTTATTTTCACTTCCTTCCCAAATGATGAAATTACTAGGTATTTATATGTAATTGATATAATTTCCCAGAAATTAAATCCCAATGGACGACAATTAGAATTTGAATTTCAAATATTAAATTACTACCATCAACACTTTAAATTTTGGGGCCATATTAGGGGAAATAGGGTGCAAGGACACCTTAGTCTAGATCCCTAAATTTTTGGGATCTAAAGTGCTAGGAGAAAATATCAAATGTCTATTTGGGTAAATACACATTTTATTTCTCAATAAGTGTTAAAATGGATAATGAAATGCATAATTTAGTAAATTAGGTGTACAATTAGGTCCATGCACATATGAGGGAGAAAAATCTAGTGTGAAATTGTCAAGGGTGAAAATTTATGATTCTACAATATTTAATAACACTAATTTGGAAAATTTATTAATTGTGAGGGTTAATTTATCTTCAAGAAAACCACCAATATATTATCTTTACAAATCGAATTGAAGGATTAAAGACAACATGCAAGTGTGAAATGAACCTAGGATGATGTTTTCTCATAGATTTTGGTAGAATAATATTATAAATGTTCAATGAAAATTCCTTACATAACTTCTAGATGATCTCTAACATGATTTTCAAAATGATTGAAAAAATGCATGTAAGTACCACAACCAAGCACATAAATCAACATTAACATTCTCTAGATTAGTTCACAACAACTAGTATGAGGGAGTCCATAATATTTGAAATGTAAAAATTTAGGGTTCTTTAAAACTAAATGTTATTGGGTTAAGATGTCTCAACCTTAGTGAGTCCCATGATTAAATATTAATTTATTTACCCCTATGTTGCTGATTTTATTTATTAAATACAAAATAGATGTTTCCAAATTGTTAAGGCGCTTTATGGGACCCAACAAAGAGTTGGAATCCTACATGTAAGATGAAAAGGAAAATAATGTGACATTTGTCACATGGGAACTCATTTGGGAAGAGACAAACATTAAAATCTCTAAAATGTGCACCATGTTGACATGTGGCATTCTATTTTGCTAGTTAGCATTTGGTGGGGCTCGTTTATGAGCATATTCCTTTCTTGAAAAAGTAGAAGCAATGGAGAGTGGAACTTATCAATTGGGTGCTCATTCTAGCATTGAGAATTGTGAAAAACTCAAGGAGTGACATGATGTCATGCAGCATTGGTTTGACTTGTTGACTGAAGCTTGAAGAGAATATTGCTAAACAAAGATTGAGTTGTCATTGGGAGTGACTAGGAGTCAAGGATGAGTTCTAATTTGCTAGTTGACTTGATTTTATCTATGGGATTCCTATCATGTGAGGTTACTTTATTTTTTTGGAGTTGCACTCCTTGCATGTTATTGCATGTTGATTTGGTTATTTTTCAGGTCATTCGAGACTCGTGCATGTTGCCAATTTCAGTTTGCATGCATGTAGAGATTGTAGGATTGACACATGGGAATATTGGATGCCCTTATATGAGTGAAAGATATATATTAATGCCTCAGTTCATTTGTGAGATGAGGATTGTAATACCTAAGATACTATTATGCTACCAAATTCACTCTAGAATCTTGTATCATAGTGAACTAGCACTTGCTTGAGCATAGACTTTTAAAGTTGTATTATAATTTTTTTTACTAGAATACAATTGATTTATGCTTTGGTTTATGGGTTTTTCCCAAAAGGGTTTTCCCACATAAATTATGTGTCTTATGGTTTAATGCTTTAAATCTGAAAATAACTAAATGCATGTGCAATCTTAAATGAAATTATAAGTGTAAAATTTTTTGAAACAAAGTTTTGCGACCCTCTCCTATTTTATTTACATTAGGGAGGATGTTTTCACACCCTATTTTACTTTCAATTAGTATAAGAGGTTGGCCAAATTTTTTATCCTTGTTGGGTTTGAAGGGTTTTTTGTGCAGATCTAGTTTCAGTGAGTGTTTTGTCGAGAATTCTTTGCTAATCTTATTGAAAGTTTAAGATGGAAAGAAAAACCAAAATAATAAAGATGGAGAAACTTTAATGGAACCAATTTTGAGTTGTGGAAACTCAAAATGGAGGGTATGCTCATAGACAGAGATCTATGGGCTACAATATCTAGTACAAAACCAACAAAAACTTCACAAGAGGATTATAACCTAATGGATCAGAAAGCCAAGGGTTTGATAAGACTGTTTGGCTGATTTTGTGCTCATGAATGTCCATGAGGATAAGATTGCATCCAAGCTTTGGAATAAGCTTGGTGATATTTATCAAGGGAAATACTTGGTAAATAAGCTATTCTTGAGAAAAAGACTATATTATTTGAAGAAGGAGGAAGGAGGATCCATTTCTGATCACCTGAATACATTTAATATTCTTGTTGCTCAATTGGTTGTGTTGGTGTGAAGATTGATGACAAGGAATATTTCATGCTTCTATTATGTTAATTTTTAGACTCGCGGGACCACTTGGTGATGGCTATTGGAAGTACAAAAACCACTTTAACGATAGAATATGTGGTTACTTCATTGTTGTCTGAAGAGATGCAGAGAAAATCTTTTGAGATAACTAAGGAGGCCTTATCTACTCGTGGTAGACTAAAGGAGAAATGCAAGAAAAAGTACAAGAATTCTAAGTCGAAGTCTCCAAGGAGATCTAAATCTCTTGGTAAAAATTACATGGCTAAATGTTGGAACTATGATAAATCCAATCATTTCTAGAAATATTGCAAAGAGGAGAAAAAGAAGAAAAACTACAAATCCTTTGATTTTGAATCCTCTCAAGATGATGTAGGTGCATTTTTTGCAGCCTTGGAAATACTTGCATCAAAATATATATGGTTGATAGACTTGGGTGCCTCTTTCCACATGACCTCTCACAAACGTTGGTTCTCAAAGTATGCAGAGTATGATGGTGGGAAGGTGTACCTAGGTGATGACTCTCACCTGAATATTATTGGTTGTGGAAGAGTCCAGATCTAATTCCCTGATAGTAGAGTGAAGGGGATTGATGGTGTTATGCATATCTCTAGTTGGACACAAAACCTACTTTTGGTGAGTAAGCTAAGTGATGTCGAAGTGCAGGTTTTTTTCTCAAGTGGTGGATGCAAGATGACCAAAGGTTCTATGGTGCTTGCTAATGGTGTTTAGATTGGAACTTTGTATAAGATGGATGCATGCATGGTTCAATGTAATAGTACTTCTATGAATTCCAAGAGAGAGGGCTTTCGATTCTTCATCCTCACCATCAGATTAAGAAGAGAAGAAGACTATGGTGTCTACATCTGATGGTCATGCTTTCTGGGTACCTAAGGGTGCTAATGCTTTGGAAATAAAACTTATTATTGAGAAAAAAATGTTGTGGCACTAAAGGCTTGGATAAATTGGTGAGAAGGGTCTTAGAGCCCTGAAAAATAAGAGCCTTATTGAAGGCCTTGATGATTTTGATTTTGTGAACATTGTATATATGGAAAACAACATTGTGTTTCATTCTATTCTAGTTCTCATAGATCTTCTAAGGTTTTGGATTATGTTTATTCTAATGTGTCTCATCTTGTTAATTTTACATTTTTGTCTAGATTTGTGTATTTTGTCTCATTCATAGATGACTATTCTAGAAGGAAATTTGTGTACTTCCTCAAAAGTAAATTTTCAATTTTCAATTAGTTTAAGTAATTCAAATACTTGGTTGAAAACCATACTGGTAGGAAAATTAAGTACTTGAGAGACAGAAGAAAACTCCATACACCTCACAACAAAATAGAGTTGCATAGAGGATGAACAAAATGTTGATGGGGAGGGCTAGGAGTATGTTGAGTGGTGTTGGACTTGAACAAAAAAATTGGCCTAAAGATGTAGCCATTGCATCTTATTTGATTAACAGATCTCATACTTCAACTCTTTTTGAAAAGACACCCATTGAGGCATTGTCTAGCAAGAAGATCTCGATGAGACATATCAGAGTCTTGGTTTGTGAGGCATATTCTCATGTGCCTAGTGTGAAGAGATCTAAGTTGGATAACAAGGTAGTGAAGTGTATCTTCATCATTTCGGTGTGAAAGGGTACAATCATTTGGATCCAATTATAGAGAAGGTGCTCTATAGTAGAAGTGTGATCTTCCATGAGATGAAACCTTCCACAATTGATCTATAGCTAGAGAAGGAAGATAAGCAAAAGGAGGTATTTCAAATTCCACCTACTCCTAAGAGAGATGAACTTCATAGTCTTGGTAGACCTAATGATGAGGAGTGATATAGTAGCTCTGAAATATATAAAGAAGAGAAGGAACCTCAACCTCGGTAGTTGAGAAGGTCTACATGTGAAAGATAGCAACCTAATAGGTTTGGGTATTCTATGTTGGATTATAATTGTATATTTAATTTTATTGCTAGCATCGATGAACCTAGGATTGTTAGAGAGGTTATGGGTATGCATGATGTAGATTCTTGGATGGAATCCATGAATGAAGAGATGGTTTCATTGAAGAATAATACTACATGGGATCTGGTACCTTTTCCTAAAGGATGGCAACTCATTGGAAGAATTAGGAAAGGTTGGTCATGAAAGGATATTCCTAGGTGGAGGGAATAGATTATAGGGAGATTTTCTCTCCTATAACTAAGATGACATCCATCCAATTCTTATTATCACTTGTAACAACTCATGATTTTGAAGTCGATAAAATGGATGTGAAGACAACTTTCCTTCATGGTGAATTAGAGGAGGAGGAAACTTATATGTCACAACTAGACAATTTTATTGTAAAAGGTAAAGAGAATCTTGTGTGCAAGTTGAGAAAATATTTATATGGCCTAAAATAATCTCCTAGGATGTGGTACCAAAATTTTAACACCTAAGTGTTGTCCTTGGGAATTTTGAGATCCAAACTGACCATTGTGTCTACTATAAGATTGATAATAGTCGCATTCTCATTATTGTCCTATATGTTGATGATATATTACTCTTTGGGAATGGAAAAACATGATTTTAGATTTGAAGTCTCAGTTGTCAGCATAGTTTGAGAAGAAAGATCTAGGTGCAGTGAGTTACATTTGGGGATTGAGATAAGAAGAGAGAGAGAGATAACAAAAAGATTTGGTTAAGCTAGAACAAGTATGTGAACTTTGTGTTGGAGATATTCAACATGACTACTTGCAGAAAAATGGTTGTTCCAATTATAGACATTGAAAAATATCTCAAGCCTGTGAATGCCATTTTTCCGCATCAATTTCCTCTTTTCTTAGCATAATTAAATAATTTTATTTTACTTAATTATTTTCTAAAGTCGCATTCCTCTATTAAATAAATGATTTTAATTATTTAATTAATTCATTTCGTTTTCTTTATTCATCTTTGATTAAATATTTATTTAATTACGTCGCTAATATCCTATTTCTGTCTATGATTAAATAAATTCTCATTTATTTAATTATTCATCTTACACTATTCATCTATAGTTAAATAATTATTTCAATTATTTTATCTATTCATTTACCCTCTTCATTCCACTATTAAATAATTAATCTAATTTAATTATTTAATGTCCTCATTCCATTTCCTCCATATTTAATTAAATGGTTAAATAATAATCATTTTAATTAAATGTCATTTTCCCTCTTTCTCCATAAATGAATAATCATTTTTTATTATTTATTTCTCTACATCCTCTCTCAAATTAAATAATATGATTATTTAATGGAAGCAAATTTATCAATCAATTTCATCTATGATTTGTTTTTCATATTGCATGGAAGCAAATTTATCAATCAAAAAGCATCATCAATCGGGGCAAAATCAAAGTTCTTCATCTTCATATCAATATTTCAATAGGGGTTTTCATCAAATCATCTTTATCGGTAGATGAATCAGATAACAAATCAGTAAAAATTTCCAAAAATCATCTTTATCTGATTCATCAATCGAGGGGGCGTATAACATCGTTACTTTCAAAAATCTTGGCCAAAATTCTTTGAAGCAATGCGTAAAACACATCACTTCAAAGAGGGGCAAAATGTACACATCTAAAAATGGTCACAGTTAATCAAACCTGTTAATTAATTAAATATGAATTATTTAATTAATATTCTTAAGTCATCTACATATAAATAAATTTAATTATTTATTTATATTGTTCATTTTCCAATTCTTCTAGTTTAATTAAATAAATAAGTTTATTTAATTAATGCTATCTTCCTCTTAATTAATTAAATAGATTTCACAATTTATTTATATTAATTATCACGAGTTTAAATTCTAAATTTAAATGATATTCTTCATTTAATTAAATATTTTTAATATTTAATTTAAACACTTTTTAAATTCTTCACTCTTCTCAATAATTAAATATATGCAAATATTTAATTAAAAATCTTTTTCTCTTCTCAATAATTGAATATTTTTGAATATTTAATTATGAAGCTTTTCATTTCCCACACATATTTGGAGACATCTTTCATTTTGTCTCTTCATTTTCCATCTATCTCTTAAACTTCCATCTTCTTCTCGAATTCTTGATCTATCACTGTTCATTTTAATAGGTTTGAACTCGACCATTGATCTTGGCCAATTGAATTCTTACCCTAAAAAATCTATAAATACAGCTCTCTTGTGAGTTGAAAAGGACCTCGAATCTTAGATTTTCATGCGTAACTATTATAGTCACATTTTAGCATTTCTAACTTTCCAATTTCATAGGTTAAATCTTTTAGCAATGCACATGCATTTTCATCAATCTCATTCTCTCAAGCTGCCATTCTACAAGCTACTGTTTTAAACAACTGAGAGCAAGCATCTTGAAACGAATCCTTGGAGATAGAGGACAATCGGACGAATTTGAAGGAGCTGCTTGTGTTTAGAGTTTGCATATTGCTTTATTTAAATTAGTTTCTTCAATCTAATGTTTCATTGGTGTAGTAGTTTAGATTCAATTTGATTTACACATTCTAACGTACACATTTTGCATTAGAATAGGTGATTTTGGGATTGCTAACATTCTGTTTTATAGTGTGTGGCATCCGTTTTGGAGAAGAAATTATCATTGACACTACTAATCTCTTTATCATAGGACATTTGTAATGTCCCCGATTTAGCCCTACGCTCTATAATTGGATTTAGCCTATTTCCCGAAACTCGTAGGCTAAGAAGAATCGGAACACTTACTATTTATAGTAAGTCATGATACTGCTCAGTTGGCATACAGATGTGGTTTTGGAAAACTTACTATTTATAGCAATATGCTATTTTTGGTAAGTATATTTATAGCAGTATCACTCTAGCAGCAACTCAATCTTTTGCAGTTCAATGTGGCCGATCAGTTTGGCTTTCTATTAAGTTGAAGTGAACTTACTATTTTTGGCAGTGCCTATTTTTAGTAAGTCTAATCTTGGCAGTAACATCATCTGTAGTTCAGCTCAGGTCATCATGTTATTTGTGGTAATCCATCAGTTTCATTATTGGCTTTGGTCTTGGTTATCTCCTTGGACTAAGTATTATACTTAGTTAATTTCATGTTTTTAAGTTGTACCCCTATGCCTAGTAGTGATAACTTCATGTTGTTTTAAAGAGGGGACATTAAGGGGTCGTGTTGAGCATTTAATGATTTATTAAAATGTTTTATTGTTGCAAATAGAAATGGACACCTAAAGGGAAAGGAAATAATGTTTTATTATTTCACAATAAAGTGAATGGTTGAAGGTGGCATCCCTTGGGAAGTTGAAGTGATTCAACTTCTTGGAATTCAAAGTGTTTCATTTGCCCATTGAAACTTATATATTGCTGCATTGTGGAGAGTTGATTATGTTATGTTTTGGAAAGCAAAGTTATGCTGCTGGTTTGAAATCCAGAATCCGGCTAAGGGAAAGCTTAGCAATTCTATTCCACTCTTCAGGCCTGAAACTATGGTTCCCTAGATGATGGATTGAGAGTGTGCTTCATTCAAAAGTGCACATTGAGCCTCAAGGTGAAGATTCAGATGTTATTTACAGATTTTATTGTTGCTGATTCAGTCATCATTGTAGGTGAAAATCATTAACAACTTTAAGGGTAATGCTAATTTGATTATGGGTATTTGTTCATCACGATTCTATGCTTGAGGCAACCCCACCTTGAAGTTTGCAGATTTTTAGTTTGTTGTTTCTGATATTTAAGTAGAAAATCGCCCCTCAAGAAGGTCGTACCAGGTTGGGACTACCTTGGGATTCGTGCCTAATCATTCTCTAAGCTTTAATGCATTTTGCAAGTTAGAGATTGTGTGCCTACCTCTTAGAATACTTCTACAATTTATTTTAAATCATTTAGAGGTATATTTGAAGAGTTATGAGAATTTCATTTGATTTACATGTTTGTTGATTGACATTTTTGGTCTGTTGTTCATGCATGTCAGATTGTTAAACATTTAGATTTTATCTTATATCTTGGTGATTGAGAAGATTGTATATTGTAATAAACATTCTTCAGGAGTTTGCATTGATTATATTATTGTAACACATGAAAAATATAGATTTATTTCAGTGTAAGGCTGAGATTTAGTAGTTCTAATCTAGTCATTGTTCTTATTGCATTTACTTGTGATTTTCTAATGCAAACACTTTAACCCCTGGCTGGTTTACTGCCAGTGTGGAGAATAAACATTTGTATCTCTCTTTCTCACCCACTGTCAAGTGGAGAATTCCCATTGTTGAGTGGATGCCCGCCGCAGCGGATGAATTAGTTTTGAATTGTAATCTTTTTCCCCCCATGTTTGGTGGTAGTGTGGAAATTTTCTCATGGCTGGTTATCCACCTATTTCATTTCAATTTCAGCATTAGTACTCCACCATATGTTAACACCTCGCATGTCAAAGGATCTTGAGTGCACATTCTTAGTTCGAGGTTATTCTCTCTCTTTCAATGTAATCATTGTAATATTTGATTCAGTAGATCCTAGGGATCCTCTGACCATATGCCCGCCCCTCCTCCTTAAGTGGTTTTAGGGCGCATTCTTGGTTAGAGTTATTTCGTACAACGTTTTGGGTTAGGCCAACCTTAACGGGTGCTTGGTTACATTGTATTTTTTATTGAAAATCAAAAAAAATGAGAGAGTATATTTAAATGGTATCAAAGCCTATTTTCCTGCCATCCTATGAGTTTTCAGCACTTTGATTATCAGATAAGAGTCAGAGAATACCGATACTACATCAAAAAGAAAAATAAAGTTTAGTTTCATCTTCAAAAGTTTGAAAGTTGACACCTTTTCAGTGATTTGAGAAACCTTGTCTTGTTAGATTAAGGTATGTCTAATGAAGAAGAGATGAATTTTGCAGAGACACTTTATATGGTTGGAAAGAGTCTTGACAAATAATTTCAGTCAAGGGAGAATGAATAAAACATTCTCCATTTGTTAGAACAGTGTTTGAGGAAAGTGAAGTAATTATCCTCGGACGAAATGCAGTTGGCATTAGCTCCTGTTGTGACTTTTTTGAATCAGCCCCATTGGCTAAGGCATCCTAATGAAGAAGTAAATTTTTTGGTTACTTCATGCCTTGGTGAAGTGATGAGAATTTTGGCACCTTTGGTTCCCTATGATGATAAAATTATGAAGAGTTCTTCATATGTTCGTGGAAATTTTTCAAGATCTTGATGAAACTGATAGCAATTAGTACTCCAGAAGAGTTGCTATACTGAAGATCTTTTCGGAATTCAAAATAAGTGTGTTGTTGATAGATTTTGGTATGCAAGATCAAATATATTATTTGATTCATTACCTCTTCATTTCAACTTGGAGTGAACAAGAGGAGGATGTAGTTGCAGCAATGAAAAATATTTTGATCTTAATTATCAATGAGTTGGATGACATTCCTAAAAAACATCCTATCCTTTCTGCTAAACATTCATGAACAAGAAGGAAAGAATTCCTCTAATGTTGGTATTTTGATCAGAGATTTATTCATTCAGTGTGAGAGAAAATTGCAGCCACACTTGAAGAAGACAGAGCAGAAAAAAGAGGAATTTATTAATGTAGAAGATGGAAATAAAATATTGTTTCTCAATGATTCTAAGGTTGTATCCCAAGAAGTACCTATTGATATACAACTATCTGCACAAGTTGAGGATGAATGCAAAGAGGCAACAATAGTTTTGATTTCCCATGAAGAGTTTATGTCAAGGAATCAAGGAGACCTCCTTGGTATGTTTTTTAACACAAATGAAGAGATCAATATTATACTTTCACTTGAAGTTCTTATTGAAGGTAAAGAGGATATAATTTTCAAACCAACTAATAGTGATGATTCCTTACTTCATTATAATAATGAAGATTCATGTGGTTTTGAGTTTGGTCATCAAACTAAGATCTTGAAGAAAGATTCTCATGAATATTTCAGCTTTGTATAGTTGGAAGGTGTCTCATTCAAAGAGTCACCATTTCAAGTGAAGTTCAAAGGGAATTTTCCTTTTGATAAAAATAATCAGGCTTTCAGCATTTGCGATCCGGGTGTGAAGGCACCTAATTTTGTTAATGAATTTGTATGGGATAAATTTCCCTTTGATCCCAATAAAGAACAAAATTTTGATTTCACTACAAGCTTTGATATGGCCCTTGGAGGAGAAAATGTCTTTGACAAAGAAGCTTGCATGGGTAAGCCCCATAATGAATCCTGTAAGATAGTTGCAGCCACTAAGGAAGAATTTGTTGCTGGTAGAACTTTCAAGACTATGATCAATAATGACTCATTTATCAAGTTGGGGGCTTCTTCAGTATATAATCAAGGATACAGTGAAGGAGAAATGGAGCTTGAAGACCACAGGGCCCTTGATGATGAAGTTTTTAAAGAGGTTATCAAATTCAAATCAGATTTACCACATCATGAAGCTAATTATAAACAAAGGCCTGAAGAATTGGTAGGATTTGATTCTCTTCATGACCTTGAGCATTTTTAGTTAGTGGGTGGTGAAAGACAAGAATCTTGGAGCAGCTATGGGGGTAGCAAAGACAAGAAACAAAGTTCTGATTTTGAAATACAGCTGATCATGAGTTCACCAACCTTGCACTTTTGTGAGTGGAAAGGTCAATTCATGTTTTCCATTGAGGATGAGATGCATGCCTTATTCATATTTGACCGCTCATATAGTTTGATTGAAGAGAGATAGGAAGGATTTTGGGATAGAGTCACTCTCCCTAATCTGCAATTTATTGAAGACTCCTTAGTGATTATGAAATCAAAGTATCTATGCGGGATTAGAGATCGGGATTACGCCTACGAATTCACAAAGAAGATCATTGGTGTTTTTCAAAGAAGTGAAAGAAAGGTTGATAAGCTTACCCTTGAGCTTGAATCAACAAAGTGCATGATAGAGAATGCTCAATTGGGTGTAATGGAGGTTGGAGACCAGCTAGCTGATTTCAAACATCTCAGAGAATGTGAGGACGAGTTCTACTCTATGATTGATAATCCTCCAAGCTTGCTTGTAAGTGAATGCATAAGAGGTTTAGAGAATTCAGTCTCCATATGGGAAGTGTTGATTCATGATGACTTCCCTATTTTTGACACCAAGGTGTTGTCAAAACATGTTTTGATAAAATAGGCTGTTTACATGCCTGATAGTTTATTCTTTGGATTGAGTAATGCTCACACTAACTTATCTTGGGAGATGGATTTGAAGACAATGTTTGTTTTAGGCTCCCTTGTTTTTTAAGTTTTCTCAGATAAACTTCAGTGGTTCACTAAAGAAGTCAATAATTTTCTGAGTGTGCATTTGGAGTTGATTGGCACTCAGGAATGTTTTGTGAATTTCTTCAGGGGTGTGGTGGATCATTCTTGGTCAAGTATATTTGTTTGGCACCCTTGATGTGGAATGAAAAATCTTTTGGTTTATGGTAGGAAGGTTCCTTGGAGGGATAAGGATCAAAATTTCAGAATTAATGGTGATGTTCCCTTCTTTACCAACCACTTGATGGATCCATTTGTTCATCAACAAATGGATTGGAGAGAGATTTTGAGAAATTATCGGTTCTTTTTTGTGATGAAATCTTCAGAAAGGTTGTTTTCAATTGTGGATATGTGTAGATGTAATATTTTGGATATTGATTTTCAGTTTTGCAGTAGCTGTTTATCTCCTTGGATGCTGATTTTCCTTAAAACAGTTCTCAATTTGACCATTTCAGTCTTGTTTAGTAGCTAGTGCATTCATTTTCAGACTTTCCAATCTTCTGTTAGCCATGATTTTTGGTCTCAAGTGGGAGAAATGAATATTTGGAGTGATTTGAACTTGCATCTAGAAAGTTTTCAGGTTCATCTCAGTGACTATCTTGGTACATTTACTTGTACATATGCTTGGGACAACAAACCAATGCTTGATTTGGTTTGAATTTTTGAGACTCTTGTAGGGAGATTGGTGAAAGTTTTCAGAAGCCTTCTTGGATATATAAAAATTATTCAAAGGAGGCAATGTTCATCCTTGAGGAGTTTTGAGGATGAGACTGTTGAGCTTTTGCAAATAGTTGTTTTCTTCTTTGCAAGAAGCCTTGAAGGAGTTGTTACATTGTTTGATGCTTTGAGGTGTTTCGTTGATAAGAATATTGTTGAGATACTTAGATAGTTTTTCCTTATGTCCAAAATGTTGATAGTCATTGGCATTGATGATATTAACTCCTCAGAGTTTGTTGGACATGAGATGCTGCAAGTTTTTTTTATATCAGTTCTTCCAGGTCTATCAGTTTGGGTCTTAGATATGGTAACTCTTTGGGGTTACAAGGAGGGTTAGTGCAGATTTGGAGTGTTGGTTATTCTTTTGTGATTAGAGTGATGCAGCATCAACAGAGTGGGTCTTCTCAGAGATGGACATGTGACCTTGGGATCCAATTTGTTATGGTGGGAACAATGTGGAGTGTTGTAGCATTGCTTGAGGACAAGAAATTTTGGGAAGGGCAGACTATAATGTCCCCCATTTAGCCCTACGCTCTACAATTGGATTTAACCTATTTCCCAAAACTCATAGGCTAAGAAGAATGGGAACACTTACTATTTATAGTAAGTCATGATACTACTCAGTTGGCATACAGATGTGGTTTTGGCAAACTTACTATTTATAGCAATATGCTATTTTTGGTAAGTATTTTTATAGCAGTATCACTCTAGCAGCAACTCAATCTTTTGTAGTTCAGTGTGGCCAATCAGTTTGGCTTTCTATTAAGTTGAAGTGAACTTACTATTTTTGGTAGTGGCTATTTTTAGTAAGTCTAATCTTGGTAATATCATCATCTGCAGTTCAACTCAGGTCATCATGCTATTTATGGTAATCCATCAGTTTCAGTATTGGTTTTGGTCTTGGTTATCTCCTTGAACTAAGTATTATACTTAGTTAATTTCATGTTTTTAAGTTGTACCCCTATGCCTAGGAGTGATAACTTCATGTTGTTTTAAAGAGGGGACATTAAAGGGTCATATTGAGCATTTAATGATTTATTAAAATGTTTTATTGCTGCAAATAGAAATGGATGCCTAAAGGGAAGGGAAATAATGTTTTATTATTTCACAATAAAGTGAATGGTTGAAGGTGGCATCCCTTGGGAAGTTGAAGTGATTCAAATTATTGGAATTCAAAGTGTTTCATTTGCCCATTGAAACTTATATATTGCTGCATTGTGGAGAGCTGATAATGTTATGTTTTGGAAAGCAAAGTTATGCTGTTGGTTTGAAATCCAGAATCCGGCTAAGGGAAAGCTTAGCAATTCTATTCAACTCTTCAGGTCTGAAACTATGGTTCCCTAGATGATGGATTGAGAGTGTGCTTCATTCAAAAGTGCACATTGAGCCTCAAGGTGAATATTCAGATGTTATTTCCAGATTTTATTGTTGCTGATTCAGTCATGGCTGTAGGTGAAAATCATTAATAGCTTTAAGGGTAATGCTAATTTGATTATGGGTATTTGTTCATCACGATTCTATTCTTGAGGCGGCCCCACCTTGAAGTTTGCAGATTTTAGTTTTTTGTTTCTGATTTTTAAGTAGAAAATCACCCCTCAAGAAGGTCATACCATGTTGGGACTACCTTGGGATTTGTGCCTAATCATTCTCTAAGCTTTAATGTAGTTTGTGGGTTGGAGATTGGGCGCCTACCTCTTTGAATACTTATGCAGTTTAGTTTACATTATTCAGAGGTATATTTGAAGAGTTATGAGAATTTCATTTGATTTACATGTTTGTTGATTGACATTTTCAGTCTGTTGTTTATGCATATCAGATTGTTAAACATTCAGATTTTGGCTTATATCTTGGTGATTGAGAAGATTGTATATTATAATAAGCATTCTTCAGAAGTTTGCATTGATTATATTATTGTAACACATGAAAAATACAGATTTATTTCATTGTAAGGCTGAGATTTAGTAGTACTAATCCAGTCATTGTTCTTACTGCATTTACTTGTGATTTCCTAATGCAAACACTTTAACCCCTGGCTGGTTTACCGCCAGTGTGGAGAATAAACATTTGTATCTCTCTTTCTCACCCACTGTCAAGTGGAGAATTCTCAATGTTGAGTGGATGCCCGCCGCAACGGATGAATTAGTTTTGAATTGTAGTCTTTTTCCCCCCACTATTTGGTGGTAGTGTGGAATGTTTCTCATGGTCGGTTATCTGCCTATTTCATTTCAATTTAAGCATTAGTACTCCACCATATGTTAACACCTCGCCTGTCAAAGGATCTTGAGTGCACATTATTGGTGTTGAGTTTATTCTCTCTCTTTCAGTGTAATCATTGTAATATTTGATTTAGTAGATCCTAGGGATCCTCTGACCATATGCCCGCCCCTCCTCCTTAAGTGGTTTTAGGGCGTATTTTGTTTAGAGTTCTTTCATGCAATGTTTTGGGTTATGCTAACCTTAACGGGTGCTTGGTTACATTGTATTTGTTATTGAAAATAAAAAAAAATTGAGAGAGTATATTTCAACATTTGATTGAAGACTTCTTTTCGAATCTACTAACACATGCTTGCAGGGTCTTTGTGCTTTCATTTTTGTTAAATTAGGAACATTTCAATTTGGGTTTAAAAAAAAATTAGTGTATTTTGTTAAATTAGGAAAAATTTCATTTGGGATTAAAAATGAACTGGTCTCTTTTTTTTTGGTGCACTTTCATAATCTTTGTTGTAGAACCCATAAGGTGTAGTGAGAGTATCCTCTCCCCTCACCACTTTTTGGATCTTGGGTGTAAGATAAATCACTTCATGTTATGTTTTTTCTTTTATAGAGGGCCTACCCTTGGAGAAGTAATCACTCCAAGGGGAATGACCCAAAGCAGTTTTTCCCTCGGGCCGCTATATAAAAGGATAAGGCCAAAGCCAAGTCCAAGCTAAGTTAGCCATTTCTGATAGTGTCAACTTGTAAGGGGAAGTTACCCACACTTATGTGAGGTATTTTTCGTACCAAATTAGGGTTGGTTAAAGCCTTAAATGGCTTGCTACGTACTTGCAAGGTGTCAAGTCCCCGAATTGTGACTAGAAACCTCTTTTAGTAGCCAACCTTTTTGACTGAGTTATTGGCATCACTTTCAGTGTAGGGTGTAGTACCACGCCCCAAAATTACCCAACATATGGATCCCTTGAGATGAGACAAAAATACTCATCTTATCATAAGCTACTTGTAGCTTCTAAGGAGAGGGTGAGTGGGTCATCCTTCTAGTCTTGGAGGCCCCTAGCTATCCTCTCTTGCAAATAAAGGATTGTATACACCCCCTTAAGGTATCCCTACACTTGATTCAAAGGAGATTCCAAGTTGTGCACCTAAGAGTGCTTTCATTGGCCTTGACCTTAGGGTTAGGAAGTGCTTGATGTTTTTTGATATTGTGTTATATCAATGGAAATTGCGGTGAATAACCCTTTAACATACACTATTCACATAGGAATTTGACAAGTCAACAACCAAAACATGTTTTTAGATTTTATGCTATGTTTGCAATCATATTCCAAAATTTTCCCAAAATAAAAATGATTTAAAAACATCAAATTTGAGACAAAAAAATTGTGAACCACAACTGTCAAATAGTGAGCAACAACTATGAGTTGTAATTATGAAACATTGCACCACATCTATGAGACAGTGAGCAGCAACTATTGAATCATAAATTTTTAGAGAAATCCTTGTCTAATCTCAATCCTCATCACATTTTGACAATGACCTTACATTTTGATTAGTGACTTTCTTAGTTTGACTAGTCCATTTCATCACATTCATCTAGGTTTTTCTTGCATTTTCTTAGCTAGATTGGATTGCCTTCCTCACCATTTCCTAGTTGGTTTTAGATAATTCTTAGCTATAACCACCCTTTAGTTTTCAGATTAGGAGACATACCTATTGAACAAGACAACTAAGAGGGGGATTGAATTAGTTGTAACAATTTTTAAAACATCCACTGGAACTTAGATCAATCACAAATCCTTTACTCTGCTAGAATGACTAAATATTAAGTCCAAAGGCAGAAACTAAAAATAAACACATATACACAATAACAATAGACTTACGTGGTAAACCCAATAAGGAGAAAACCATGGTGAGGATTAGCTCACAATATGAAGAATATCAAAACTGATTACAAAGGCTTACTACCAAAGAAGGCTCATTGCTAAAATGAGACTCACTATATGAATCAAGACTCATTGTCCAACAAGGGTTAACCACTCAGAGGGCTCACTACCACATAGATACAAAGAAGATAGAAGAGATATGTTGCAGACAAAAATATATCTCAATACAACAAAGATTTCCTCCAAAAATTTATGAACCACTTGTAGACATGCATGAATGATAGAGTAGACCTTCAGGTCACTACATATGGAAACTCAACAATTAGATTTCACACTGATCTACCAAACTCGCATCACATACACACTGTCTCACATCTATTTCACATATATCTTTCTCTATTTCCTCGCACTCATCTCTTTGTACATCTTTCACCAATATCTCATCATGTATCTATACCATTTTTAACTTTGAAACATATCCAAAGTCAACCATCCATTTAAATTCAAATCAGGTTAGTGCAAAAAGATTCTAAGGTGGAATTAGAATGAGGGAAACCCAAACACACGCAATATGAGGACCCAAATATATCCCAACACACTTCATAAACTTCAAAAGTAGTGTTTAACATAAGGTCGACCAAACCAATGTAAAACATATAGAACAATTAAGCACACGCAACCCTTAACACAATCCAATATTTCTAGACAAGAAAATTATCTTCAATACAATCAAAACAACTTAACTCTAGAACTACAAGTCATAAGACTCAACCAAAGAAAAATATGGAGCAACAACATTTCTCTTGGACCATAGCCAGATATATAGAAAAACGCAGTTCATAGTTGGTGAACATAACTCACACAGTACAATGAATTAAAGCCCAAAATCTAGATATAACACCTTCCATAAACAATGATCAACATATTTGAACCACATAAACATAGGAGAAAATCTTGAAGAAAAACCCAGAGCAAACATAGAACACCTGCAACCTTTCTTCATTACAATTTTCTTAATATCCTCGACATATAAAACCAATAACCTGCATCCATGAAATCATTGACAACAACAACAAGTTGATAACCAGTTAACCAATTGAAATCGATGAAAACACCTTCCTTCTTGCAACAATCTCCCCCTTTGTCATTGATGGCAATACATGATGTGAAAAACCGTCAAAGACAAAACACTATCTCTAAACAAACTTCTCATGATTTTGTATTTTGTTTCTCCCCCTTAGTAGATACTCTTTTTCATATATTCCTTATCGCACATCTTCCTCATCTCCCTCTTTTACATCAATGGAAAAGGAAAAGGATATCTTACATTGATTTCCCCTTTGACATTAAGAACAAAATACTCTTTCAATGACAACACATGACACTACCTATTCCCCCTGAGAGGTAGCCACCAAAACATCAGTCTAGAAGAAAGATAGATCCATAGACCCACTAGACTGATGCATATCCATATGCATCTAGTTCAATAAAGGAGGATTATTCACCCCTAAATTCTCCCAGAGATACTCAAAAGTATATTTAGGAAGACCCTTCATAAATATATCAAAAATTTAATCCTTCATAGGTGCATACTCAAGCTTTACTTCATTCTCTACAACCTTCTCTCTTAAGAAGTGATACCTGATAGATATATGATTTATCCTTGAGTGCATCACTGGATTCTTTTAAATTTTAATTGCACTTGTATTATCATAGAAGATATAAATAGGATCATCATACATTAATTTGATATCTTTCAATGTCTATTTTATCCATAAAAATTATGTACAGAAAGATGCAACAATAGTATACTCATCTTCAAGAGTAGATAAGGCAATTGAATGTTTCTCTTTACTCAACCAATCCACCAAGCTACAACCAAGAAATAATGCACCACCACTTGTGCCTTCTTTGTCATCTACACATAAAACCCAATCCACATTTGTATAAGCACTCAGTGTGAAGTCAGTATCCCTAGGATACCATAAGCCATAATCCAGAGTGCCATTCAAATATCTCTATATTATTTTAACAGTAGCAACATGTGTTTCCTTAGGATCTTCTTGAAATTTAGCCACAAGACAGACTACATGCATAATATCCGATCTAGTAGCAGTCAAATACAATAGTCCACCAATCATAGATCTATATTTTCTTTGATGAGCCTTCAGTGAATCATCACTTTTACTTAATTTGCAACCAGTTACCATAGGAGTGCACAACGATTTGGAACCATCCATCCCAATCTTTAACATAACTCTTACATACTTTAACTGTGAAATAAAAATCACTTTCTTTATTTGATTGATTTGTAGCCCAAGAAAGAAATGCATCTCTCCAAACATAGACATCTCAAATTCTTTTTGCATTTCTTCTACAAACATTTTTCACATAGTTCATTTCCTCCAAAGATAATGTCATAAACATATACAACCACAATCAATATTTTTTCATTTTCAATTCTAAAAATACAAATTAATACCTACCATACCTTTGTTGAAACCTTGTTGTATCAAATACCTATCTAACCTTACATACCAATCTCTAAGAGTTTACTTCAATGCATATAAATCTTTCTTGAATCTGAAGATCATATCCAGTTGATCTGAAAACTAAAATCCTTCCACTTATTCCATGTAGCCCTCTTCTTCTAGCTCGCCATTCAAAAATACAGACGTAACATCCATCTCATAGGCCTTGAAATATTTATGAGCATAACACTAAAAACATCCTAATAGCTTCCATTCTTGCCACTGAAGCTAAATTCTCCTGAAAATCTATGCCTTCTGCTTGTGAGCAACCCTTACACACAAGCCTTTCTTTATTTCTGACCACTTCTCCATTCTCATTCAGATTATTTTTGAATACCCACTTTGATCCAATTATGTTTATATCTTCTAGTTTAGGGACCAATTCTCAAGTTTGATTCTTTTCAATCTGCATAATTTCTTCTTTTATAGCTTCCATCCGGAGCTCATCTTTACATGCTTCACTTACAGAATTTGGTTCAATATCAAAAAGTAAACATAGATTTATCTCACCTGCAACATCTTTGCTTCTTGTCAGTAATCCTTTATTCTTGTCTCCAATGATTTGACTTTCAAAATTATTTTTTTGCACATATTTAGGTATCTTAGGGGACACCAATGAAGCTTCTTCTTCTTCATTCTACTTCTCTTTCTCGTCCTTTTCCTATTCTTCTACAACTTCATCAATCCTTATGCAATCAGGTTCATCAAATACATATCCATCAAGCTCAATAGAATTCTTCATTACTTCATCAACCTTGACATTTGTGCTTTCTACAATATTTCTCAGTCTTTTATTGAAACATATGTAAGATTTACTTCTAGTATAATATCCAAGAAAAATACCTTCATCACTTCTAGCATCAAACTTCCCTAAATTTTCTTCATCCCATCTGATATAAAATTTTCTTCCAAATACCTTGAAATACTTAATAGTAGAAATTCTTCCACACCATAGCTCATAGGGGGTCTTTGTATTGTTTTCTCTTTCTTGAACTCAATTGAATACATAAACACAAGTGTGAATATCTTCCCTCCAATAAAATTTTTGTAGATGAGCCTCAATTATCATTGACATAACAACTTTTTGAATTGTTTTGTTCTTCCTTTCAACAACTCCATTCTGCTAAGGAGTTCTTAGAGAGGATAATTGTCTTTCTATTCCATGAACTTCACAATACATATTAAACGTGAGGGAGGAGAATTCACCACCTCTATCAAACCTTAAAATTTTATTCTCAAATTTACTTCATTCTCAACCATAGATTTGAATGTCTTGAATCTATCTAATGCATCTGATTTCTCTCTAAAAAATGTAACCCATGTCTACCTAGAGTAATCATTAATCAAAAGCATAAAGTACCTTTCACCTTGTAGACTTTTCATTCTTGTAGGACCATAGAGATCTATATGAATTAAATCTAGTAGTCTGATAGTACATTGGTCCTTTGATCTAAAATGATTTCTTGCTTGCTTCCCAAACTAGCAATTCCTATTATAAATAGCATTAGCATGCTTTGTAATCCTTGTTAAATCTCTCACATCTTGTACTGCACTAATCCTTTCCAAGTTATCAAAATTTGTATGACACATTCTCTAATGCCATAACCAACTACCATTAATATGTGTCATAAAACATCACCCATCAACACCCTTAAGTTGATATATTTTTCCTTTAGACTTCTTTCTTGCAATAATTACTATTCTGGATCCTTTCTTGATTTCACATCTCTAGTCCTCAAATACAATATTATACCCTTTACTACACATCTATCCAACACTCAAAATATTATGCTTTAATCCATTAACATAGTAAACATCATTAGTATTATGTTTGTCATCAAAACTCATAGAACCAATCCCACAAATCTTTGCACTAGTATCATCTCCAAACATAACTAAGCCTTCATCATATTTTTCAAGTTTAAAAAACTTACTCTTATCACTGGTCATGTGATGTGAACAACCACTATAAACAATCCAATAGTTCTTTTCATGTTTAGCATGTACGGCAGAGATTACAATACCTTAATCTTTCTCTTTCTCTAAAGGGAATTCCTTCACTTGTTTTTCAAAGTTAGTATAAGTAGGTTCATCCTTTATAGCCAAGAACAAGCATTCATTATCATCAGGATCTCCATAATCATACTCTTCATCAGAAATACTAGCATCGTCATTCACATAATACGTTTTGTTGATCTTATTACATTTGTTTTCTTTGTTAAATGTTTGTTTATTATTTTTAGCTCTTTTCAAACATCTTGAAGCATAATGACCTATTTTTCCGTAAAAAAACATTTAAAAGGTAACTTACCTTCATAATTTTTAGATCCTTTCTTCATCCTTCTCACAAAGTTAGCATCTACTTCAAGATTTTCTTCATCCAGATCTTCACCTTTTGTAGCCTTAAAAGCTATTTCTGATTTGGATCTATTTATCAAATTCAACTTTCACATCTAATAAGATGTTAGAGTTCCCAATAACTAATATCTAGTGTAAGTCTTGTAGTCTATATGTTCTTCAATAGCACAACCCTTTTCACTGCATGCATCAGGAAGAGTTCTAAGAATCTTCTTTACAATCCTAGATTCATCTATTGTAGCACCAAGTCCTCGCATTCCACCTACTATTTCATCCAATCTCTGCACATAGGATTTAATGTTCTCATCTTCAGAAATATACAGGAGCTCAAATTGTGTCTCCAAATTTTGCAACTTTACTTCTTTGACCCTTTCATCTCCTTCATGCACCTTTTCTAAAGCATCCCAGACTTCTTTAGTAGTCTTTAGATTTTGAACTTTAACCAACTCGAAATGTGCTAGACTATTCTTCAAAATAAACTTCACCTTATTTTTCACTTCATGTGCCTTGATTTCATCAGTTGTACTCAAAAAATTAGTAGGAGGGGTGTAAATATTCTTGTAATATTTCTCCACATCATACCCACGATACTTGAGATATTCTTCCATCAATATTTTCTAGATAACATAATTAGTTCCATCAAAATTCGGATACTCAAAAGTGTTTTTTCCAACCATCTCAAACCTTTCTTAAGCGATTAATCTCTTCTCCAAGGAACCAAGCTCTGATACCAATTGTTGAACAAGACAACTAAGAGCAGGAGGTGAATTAGTTGTAACAATTTTTAAAACATACACCAGAACTTAGATCAATCACAAATACTTTATTCTGCTAAAATGATTAAACATTAAGTGCAAAGGCAAAAACTAAAAAGAAACACACATACACAATAACACCAGATTTATGGGGAATACCTAATAAGGGAAAAACCTCAGTGAGTATTAGCTCAAATATAAAGAATATCAAAATTGGTCACAAATGCATACTATCAGAGAAGGCTCACTGCCAAAACAAGGCTCACTATCCAACAAGGGTTAACCACCTAGATGACTCATTGCCACAGAGATACAAAGAATATAGAAAAGATATGTTACAAGTAGAAATTTTTTTCAATACAGCAGATATTTCCACCATAATTCACTCAACCATTTGAAGACATGCATGAATAATAGAGTACACCTTCAGCTAACTGCATCTAGAAACTCAACAATTAGATTTCACATTGATATACCAAACTCACATCACATAAACACTTTCTCGCATCTATTTCAAATATATATTGCTCTATTTATTTGCACTTATCTATTTGTACATCTTTCACCAATATCTCATCTTGTATTTATACCATCTTCAACTTTGAAATATATCCAAATTCAGCCATCCATTTAAATTCAAATTAGGTTGGTGCCAAAACATTCTAGGGTGGAATTAAAATGAGGGAAACCCAAACACACACTTGATGAGAACCCAAATAAGTCCCAACATGCTTCATGAACTTCAAAAGTAGTATTTAACACAAGGTCAAACAAATGAGTATAAAACACGTAAAAAAATTAAGCACACACAACCCTTAACAAAATCTAATCTTTCTAGACAATAAAATTATATTCCATGCGATCAAAATAGATTAACTCTAGAACCACAAGTCATAAGACTCAACCAATGACAAAAATGGAGCAACAAAATTTCTCTTGGACCATAGTCAGATACACAAAAAAACACAGTTCACAACTAGTGAACATAGCTCACACCATACAATGAATCAGGAACCCAAAATCTAGATAGAGTAGCTTCCAACAACCATGATCAATATATCTAAACAACACAAACATAGGATCGAATCCCAAAGAATAATTGAGCAACCACTGAACACTTGCAACCTTTCTTCATTACAATTTTCTCAATATCATCGACATATTCATCCAATAACTTGCATCCATGACATCTAAAGACATCTAAATTTGACCACTTATATTTGGTCAAATTTACCCTTTTCATTTAAATATCTTTTTATCGACATTAGTTAAATAATGTTACTATTATTTAATTAATACCCCTAAAGTCTTCTAAATCCCTAATGTATTTACTTAAATAATTAAATACCTTACTTTTCACTCCTTTCTTCAAAGGAATTAAATAAATAACCCACTTATTTAATTTCCTTTATGTCCCATCCACACTATATCATAATTCATCTCCTAATCCCATCATTAAGGATGTGCACATCCTAATCCATGACTAGGATGTGTCACATCCTCCAACTTTTGCAAGTTGTCTCCTAATCATCATTAACCACCTAACTCTCTTTTAATCCTTCATCAACTAGTCTAATCAACCCCCTTTAGTCAACTCTCTCACATCCCAATGGATTTTTTAATTCCATTTTATTCTTCCAACACCCTTAATGGAATTTTTAATTCCATTTATAGTCCCCATGTCCTTTCCAATGGAATTTTAAATTCCATTTATTCACCCAAGGTTTCTCAAGGAATATTTTATTCCTTTTGTCTTCCCCATGCATATTAAAAAATGAATTTTTAATTCCTTTTGGTCAACCTTTGATCTCCACCCTTAATCTCTTGCCCTTGGCCAAGAATGAATATGGGCCCTTCATTCATCTTTCCTTGGCTAAATGGCTAACACTTAGCCATTTTGAAACCCTAAGGATTGAGGCCATCACAATTCATTCATCAACATTCAACTTTGCACTCTCTAGCCTTCAAGCACTTGCACTCATCCTCCATTGCTGAAACTTTCAAGCTCACTTTGCATCCATATACAACACTTATCAAAATACCCATTTGCACCATTGCAATCCTCATCACCTCCACTTCGTTTTGCATACAATTTTATGTTATTTTCCATTGAAGGAGCACACGAAATTGAACAATCAATAGGGCCAACCAACCAATCAACTTGGACAAGATAATATCATTCCTTTTCTTGTACTTTGTTCAAGTTCAACTTAGGCCTAATCTCGAGGTGTTGTTTGTGTTTTCCTTGTTTGCATTTTATTTAGTTTTTCATTTTGGACTTGGTAAAAACACTTGCACACATTTCTGGCATGCCCAGTGGGACCCACGTCACGGGTATTTTCTTTCATGTTATCTGTTGTTTGAATTTTGTAGGTCCAGATTGAAATTACAGAGGCAAAACTACCCCAAGGGGTGAACCTGAATTTCCACAGGGGCGAACCTTCTTATAGGGGCGAACATGCCTCTCTATAGGGCGAACCTGCTTGACCTCTTGAGAATAGACGAACATGCCCTGATGTACAAGAAAACCTTCCTTTGAGAATAGGTGAACCTACCTTAATGGATAGGCTAACCTACTTTAACAAATAGGAAAAGTTGACTTTCTAGAGAGGAAAACTTGCCTCACATAGGGGTGAATCCAAGGTAAATCTGAAACTTGTTTTTTACAGTTTTCAACATCATTCGATTTCGGTTTCCTATACTAATCCACTAACTCATTTTGTTGGTGAGTGTGTCTGGTTTCGCTAATATTTGGTGTAGTTTTTTATTTTTTTTCCAAGAATGGTGGTTTGAGACTACTAATGCTTTTTCTATAGGATGATCGGTTGAAGAACAGTTAGTTTGTTTGTTTGTTGTTTTCCATACTAGCTAGGCACGCGTAGTTTTAATTAGAGGGTTAATTTACACTTGTTTGATATGCTTGTAAGTGGGTTGTTGATGTATCCACTCCCCTTGTGCCACTTAGCAATCCTAGGTGATGAGATATCATAGCTCACTCTTGTCTAGTTGTGTCCACCTAGGAGATCTTAGTTTGTATTAGCTCTCCCCTTGTGCTTCATGCGAGCCTGGGGACCAGCCGAGATGTCTAGTGTCTTCTTCCCTTAGCAGGACTTGCTTGGGATTTCATCACCCGGGGGATGATCCCAACCATGTGTTATTGATGGGGTATAAAAGGGGGAGAGAGAAAGTTGTACCCCAATCTAGTCACATCGTGTCTAGCGGAGCGTCGAAGCTAGGGTGATACCTAGATAAGACATGAAGAGTTGGTCTGAGTTTCGAGTACCTCGTTGGGGCTCCTGACTCATGCTTGTGACAAGCTGGTGTTCACGGTTGTGCCCCACGTACCATTCATATATTAGGGACTCCCTCGATAGCCTTGTTCAGCCTAGATAGAGACCCATGTTTTGGTTGCGGCTTGGTGTAGTGCAAGGGATGCGGATTGTACCCCAAAGTTACTCACTGCATACTCCCTTAGGTTGAGATATAAATCCTCATGATGGATTATGATAGTCCTCAAGTGAGAGGATGAAGGTGAGCCTATGGCATCTTCTGACGACCTTGTGCCATTGGAATGCTATCTATATGCCTTCACGAGAAAGGGTGATCAAGAGAACCACCCCACTATCACGGAGTATTAACCTTGGGGTTGTTCGCCCAAGGTAGTGAGCCTACATTGAGTTTGTAAACCCATATCACTAATTTTAGGATTGTGTTGCTTGGATTGTCTTCTTTGTGCTATACTAATACTTTTGGTTGAGTCAGTCCAACCTCTTGTTTGTTATTTCTTATGTCTTCAATCCTTTATCACAATCAGTCCGTTACAAAAGTGAATTTGCACCCCTCTTGGGTGAGTCTTCTCAACTTTTGGGGAAATTTTTCTCTCCTTTTTGGGTGAATCTACTCCTAGGGGCAATCATGCTCTCTGTTCTGGGCGAACTTGCCTCTAGGGATGATCCTTCCTACCTGTTTAGGTGAACCTACTTCCTCTATTGGGTAAATTTGTTATTTTGGGTGATCTTGCCTACCTGTTTAGGCAAACCTGCTTCCTCTTTTGGGTGAACTTGCCTCTAGGGGCGATCTTTCCTACCTATTTAGGAAAACCTGCTTCCTTTGTTGCGTGAATTTTCTATTTTGGATGATTCTAACTATTATTTTGGGCGATCCTACTTTTCTGTTTGGGCGAATCTACTATTTTGGGAAATTTTGACTACTATTTTGCGTGATCCTGCTCTCCTAGTTGGGTGAATTTTCTCCTAGGGTCGATCCTACTTTTCTGTTTGGGTGATCTTGACTATTTTTTTGGGTGAATTTGATTTCTCTAAACAAGCGAATTTGCTTCACACAAAGGGGAATTCGCTTCTCGTACAAAATTTAGAGAGTCAATCCTTCATGCCACAATTACCCTACATCTTCCTCAATCAAAAATAATAATCCAGTCATTCCTCCTCTTCATTCTCATCCCCAAACCATCCAATTGTCAAAAAAAAAAATTAGGAATTTATTTACTCAGACTTGTCGGGGTCATAACTTTCTACTCAGTGCTCAGAATTCAAAACCGTTTACACCATTGGAAAGGTCTCCAAGAGTACTAATAAATTTCCTAAAATAGGGTGCCTTTGGCAACCTAATTTTAGGCACCAATGCAACTTTCAACCCCAAATTCCACTTTGAAGACCTTCGAAAACATGATTTACTATGACATAGAAAAAACCGAAAAAAGATTGAAATTTTTAATTTTTGATTTTTCTCAATCTTGTCACCCTTGGACTGTTCTGGACCATAATCTGATCTTTAATATAACCCTAATTTTAGCATTAATCTAATCCTAATCTAAGCATTACTCTAATCCTAATATGAGCTTTAATTTAATCCTAATCTAAGCTTTAATATAATCCTAATATGAGCTTAACCTGAATCCCAATTTGAGCTTTACTCCATCTGTATCCAAGATCTTCTGATATCAAAACAAATCTTAAGATATCTTCTCCCATCTTCTTCCAATATATCCTATTTATCTTTCATCATCTATTATGTCCTTCTAATCATCTACCCCCATCTTTTCAATCTGTATCCATTTCATCTAACGTCATGAATCCTTATGCTCCTCCTGTGCAACAAATAATAGTAGTCAAGGGAAATCCCAAATATGTTGATGACGATAATGAAATTCTTGTTGATCAAAATTAATATAACATAGATTCCCTTGATTCTATCATTGCTAGCAAGCTTCTTTCAATCCCCTCCCAAAATCCAACCACTCCTACAAGCTATCCCCCTATGCATCCATCCACATCTAATAACAGTCCTTATGCTACCCTTGACAAGGGGTATTCAATATCCTCACCATCCACATATTCATCATGTCCTCCCACTACGTTTCCCTCCTATCCAACATCTACATCCTCCTATATTAATCCACCATCCCCATACTTTTATCCTTATCATCATCAACCATCACAATATCTCTACCTTAATCCCACATCCATATCTTCCCATCTTAATCCAACATCCACATCCTCCTATGCAAATCCACCATCCACATCCTCTTATCCTCATCCATCATCTCAATCTTCCCATCCTAATTCAACCTCCACACCCTCCTATCTTAACGCATCATTGCAATATTCCTATTATAATCCACCATCCCAATCCTCCCAATCTAATCTATCATCCACATTCTCCTATCTTATTTCATCATCCACATCCTCTTGGATTGCTCCCCCCTCCATTCCATTATATTTTAATCCTCCTGTCAATCCATCCTACCTCAATCCTCCATATAATATCGATCCACTCACCAAGATTAATCATCCACCTACTCCTAGTCCTCCATCCAATTCCATCCACTCATCTAATCCTAATCCACCAATCCTTATTTATAGTCCTCCAACCATCCATAATCCTCCACCCATTCCCATCACCCCACCTAATCCTACATCACTTCCAAGTGTCATCCAAGGACTCATGACAGAAGAGGCATCCCCAAATCCACATCTAGATGTTGTGGAACCATACCATCCCACTCTATCATGTTCGGTTACTAGTGATGAGGCCCTCCTCCATTCTACACCTATCACTCCCATTACCATTCCTAACACCGTCAAAACAATTGAAACAATCAAACCCACCAAATCCATTGAATCACCATCTTCTAATCCTGGAACCAATGAAACCAGTGAAGACACTAGAATCCAGTTTGTTCCTCCTAGTCCTAGTATCACCAAACTACACTCCCATGAACTTCATGAATCCCCCATCCTCCTATCTCCCCTACTTGAGGAGTCCCTCCAACACTCCTCCCTCACCATGCCTCCCACACAAGATGAGTCATGCCAAGAGCTTAATCCAAAGCATACAAGCATATCCCCTCCTCCAAATCAAGAACCCGCAATCCTATTTTCTCCATCCCAAGATCATATTCTCCCATCCATTCCATCTCATGATCCCTATCATCACCCAAATCATGATCCCATCATCCTTTCTTCTCCATCTTAAGATCACACTAGCTCATCCGCTCCATCCCATGATCCTCTTTACACTCAAGATCCAATCGGTCCATCTCATGAGCCCTTATCACCCACTCCTCCTAATGAAGATCCTCTCATCCCATCATCTCCATATCATGATCCTTCATCACCGCCTAGCCCTACCATCCCAACACCACTTTTATATCACCTTGATAACATTATACTTATCCATGGTGGTCTTCTTTCTGAATAAAAACAAATTATATGAACCACCATTTCTCCTCCACCTACTAATGGACTCGCATTATGCTTCCAAAATAATATGCACCCTACCATAGATTGTATACTCAAGAACATGAACTATCAAGGAAAAGGTTTAGGCCTTAATGAGCAAGGTATTCTAGAGCCCATCCAGGTCAAAGAACATCCAAGTGCACAAGGTCTTGGATATATCTCCCAAGACTCACACTCCAAAAATATTGGTACAACCTCCATATATCCTCAACGATTCTCTTCTAAAAGAATAAGAGGCACTTCCCATCGCTCCACCAAACCATTTATTACCATCCCGCCTCCTCCATCATATTACCTCAAAACAATCATCCATCTTCCTCCTTCATCCTCTAAATCCATTTTGTGTCCTTATGTCCCTCCATCCACCATCGCCCATCCTCCATATACTGCATCCATTTTGGGTCCTTATGTCCCTCCATCAACCCTCACACATCCTCCATATATTAAGTCCATTTTGGGCCCTTATATCCCAATATCACTCCCTCCATCTCATCCTATTTATCCTTATATCCATCCATCACCTATCCCTAGCACACCTCATAAAAATCTTAAATTCATAATCCCTAATCAAGACCAACAAACGCACCCCTCCATGCATGCCATCTCACATCCTTCACCCACACATCATCATCACAAGCCTACCTTTGTCACTCCATCCCTGTCTCATCCACATCATCCATTGCCTCATACCCATCCCATTGCTACT
This sequence comes from Sequoiadendron giganteum, assembly GCA_007115665.2. Classification (NCBI taxonomy): domain Eukaryota; kingdom Viridiplantae; phylum Streptophyta; class Pinopsida; order Cupressales; family Cupressaceae; genus Sequoiadendron; species Sequoiadendron giganteum. The sequence goes on from CM021103.1 coordinate 705,277,925, forward strand.
AAAATCACTTTGGATGCCAAAGTAAAAATTCATAAACCCAAACCTACACATGAATCAAACACTCCTCATGTCCCCTTAAAAATACATGTTGAAGAAAATAAAAATCAAATCCAAAATCCAAATCAAACCTGTAGGCCACCAAGGCCCACCAAAGAAAAAATTAAAACCATGTGGATCCCAAAGAAAAAAGATGCAATGCCTACAAATAAAAAATCCATAATGACATCCAAAGTTGCTAATCCAACTAGAAATCATTCGCATCCTACATATCCTAAATCTATTCTAGGTCCCTATGTCCCAAAATTCACTATCCCAGCTCCTCCATTATTCCCACACTCTCCATCCATTCATCCCCACTCTCCATCCATTCATCCCCCTATCCTTTCACATACCCCACCACATGTGCCAATGTTGGTCCTGAACACCTTCCCCCATCATAAATCCACTCCATCATTCCATCCATACAATTTCCAACATCTCATCCACTATCCCCCATATCACCCCCATCAAATCCCTTTAATCCATCCTCTTGCATAATCCTTATTTTCTAATAAGGTTGTACCAACATCAGAATAGTCACTTCAAACATGGGCTCTTATTACCAAGTATGGAACTTGATGTGTGAGTCCTTCATCCATATCCTCATCAACTATATTCTAAATCCACATATCCACATCTCTATCCTTATCCATCTCCATCCGTATTTGTGTCGAAAAGTCCAAAAAATTAAAAAAAAGTAAAAAAACAAAAAAAAGACTTTAAAAAGTCAAAAATCCAAAAAAATAGTAAAGAGAAATAATTCATCCAATGGTGAAAACTTGAAAAAAAAATCACCTTGGATAAGTACCATGATGAAAACCTGGTAAATAGGCATCATGTTTAAATCCCCCATTCATACACATCTATGCATCCCCTTCCTTTGTCCCCTACATCTGCTTATCTTCCACATCATATCCATCATATCCCATTTGTATCCAATCCCTCCATCGTCCTTGTGATCTTGATCAAGAAAAAGGCACATATAAATACATTCTTTGGACACCTCTTGGCATACATTCCCCTCATCCATACGCTTCCATATCCCTTATCCTCCTCCATCATCCTTCTTTATCCATGCATCCTATCCACATTTGTCTATCTTCTATTGACCACCATCGTATTATCTTCCATCCCTCTTTCCTCATCATACATGACATATCTAGAGTGGGGGAATCTCCTTCTTTGTGACATAGTCCTTCACGACATCATCCCTCCAAGTAATCCCTTCCATATTCCAAATCCTTATCTCCCTATCCACCCATCCACTAGTCCTTTTCCATCTTTTCATCCTTATCTCCCCATCCATTTATCTATCCAGTAATCCATTCCATCTTTCCAAATCCTTATCCCTCCATCCATCCATCCTCACATCTTTCTATCTCCCCATCTTTATCAATCCATTCATTTACCTCTAAATTTGCTTCCATCTCATAATCCCTTGGCATTGGTATCTAGCTATAAGATACACCCATGCAATCCAATGTCATTCATCTCACTATCATCACTTCTATCTATTGCGCACATCTGTCTCATCTCCTATCACTTTTCATCACTCATCTATCCATCGCATCATCCTACCCATTCGTCTTATGGTGATTTGGATAACTATCCCATCCCTGAGCTTCACCTTAACCCACATCTTATGCATATCCATCATCCTATCCACCAAGTCTATCTTGTATCATCATATTGGCTCCATCATTGTAGCCACTTATCTCGGTCATCTCATCATCCTTTATCCATTGTCTATCTTTGGCCTTGTGTCAAACTATGTTGCCCCTATATTTTCACGTAGGCAAGGCTAATCATTTGATCCACCCCGCAAAATCATTTTGTCCAATTGTTGTCATCCATCATGGTCTCCATTGTAATCTTTTCTCTTTTATCCATGGTCAATTTTCAGTATTTTCTCAAACTATGAGGTCTCTACGCTTTCACGTAGGAAAGGATGATCTTTGATCAACCCTCGAGCTCCTAGGTCTTTAGGTTGTGTTAGTCTTATGTCCCCTAGGTCTTTAGGGTGTGTCAGTCTTGTATCCCCTAGGTCTTTAGGGTGTGTCAGTCTTATGGCCCCTAGGTCTTAGGGGTGTGTTGGTCTTGTATCCCCTAGGTCTTTGGGATGTGTTTGTCTTGTTTCTTGTCATCTTTTTGTGTCATCAAGTATGTCCCTATCCTAGTCGGTTCTTACAAACAAAGTTCATTACTATCAGGAGGTCTAATTAGTTTCAAATAGCATGTGTCATGTTGATCTCTTAGCTTAGTCTCCATCTTTAGTCTCAATAGGATGCATCCTTCCTAATAGACCACATCAATCCCATCCATCCTTTTCATCCTATGACAAAGGATGTTTAAAATTTTATTATGATCTTTTGATACTTTTGGCGTTTTGTTTATCATTCGAGCTTCCTATCATACCTCATTAGGGTCACCATGATCCATCATATCATGGTGTGCTTTGACTAGTAAACATAGGGGCGTATTTTGATCTTTTTGCTTGATTTTTTTTCTTCTTTGTTGTCTCACATAGTACCCACCAAGATTCTCATGGTCTTGTGTTACGCTGGGGCATCCTTTATGTTTGTGGTTATCCCAACATCAGGCCCAACCAAAGCCGCCATGAATTTGGGATGTTGGACTAACCTTTTGTTTGTTCTGTCAGTCCTATGCATGTGCTACGATGTCACCTTGGTTCCTCATACCTTGGTGCACAGTATCACATGCTATACCAAATTAAGTGCTCATTACATGGCAACATAACACATCATAATCAACTTGCTTGATTTGGTCACTATCCATTCCTCCCTCATCTATCTATCCTATATTTTTCCATCCCTCAAGTTCTATCCATCCTCATCATATCATAATCTTTTCAACTTGCTTTGGATAATATCGAATTTTTTATTCTAAGCATCTTTTCATCCATCCTCACCATATCATTCTCTTCAGTATACTTAGGATAATAGAGATTTTTTATTCTAAGCATATTTTCATCTCAATCCAATCCTAATCCATTCAATCTAGCATAACTCATCTAATCGCATCTTTGGTCTTTTTCCCACCCTTGCTACAAGCCTTGATCCAATCATCATCATCATCATCCTCATTTTCATCAACGAGATGTATCTTTCCCTCGTCAACAACACCCTCGTCTTCATCGGGATGTATCTTTCTCTATCATCATCGTTGGGATATATCCTTCCCTATCATTTTGTGTCATTTTGGGATGTATCATTCCCTCCTCAACAACACTCACCATCATCATAATTAGGATGTATCCTTCCCTATCCTTGTGTTGTTTCGGGATATATCATTCCCTCGTCAACAACACTCCATCCATCATCAACCCATCTTGGCTTGTAGCTTGACCGGGGCAACATCATATTTGCCATTGAATCAATTTGTGCTTTTTGTTATCCCTTCATCTCTCTCATCCTCTCTTATCCATCATTTTGCATCATCTTCCCCATCTACCCTTGCATCATCTCATCCATTTCGAGAGCACAAATGTGCTCTCTTGAACCCGCATGTCCTCTTGATGGGGCATCCTCAATCACTAATATTCATCTTCAATCCCATCATTTTCTTCTTCCAAATCATTCCTTTGAATGACTCGGGAATCTTCCCTAATCTAATCATCTTCTTCCAGATGCTATTTTTTAATTTTCTTTAAAATGGTGCAACTTCGTAACACCATCTCAAAGAGGGGGAAAATGTAGACATCTAAATTTGACCACTTATATTTGGTCAAATTTACCCTTTTCATCTAAATATATTTTTATCCACATTAGTTAAATAATGTTACTATTATTTAATTAATACCCATAAATTCTTCTAAATCCCTAAGGTATTTAGTTAAATAATTAAATACCTTAATTTTCACTCCTTTCTTCAAATGAATTAAATAAATAACCCACTTATTTAATTCCCTTTATGTACCATCCACACTTAATCCTAATTCATTTCCTAATCCCATCATTAGGGATGTGCACATTCCTAATCCATGATTAGGATGTGTCACATCCTCCAACTTTTTCAAGTTGTTTCCTAATCTTTATTAACCACCCAACTCTCTTCTAATCCTTCATCAACTAGTCTAATCAGCCCCCTTTAGTCAACTCTCCCACATCCCAATGGAATTTTTAATTCCATTTTTTTCTTCCAACACCCTTAATGTAATTTTTAATTCCATTTACAATCCCCATGTCCTTTCCAATAGAACTTTAAATTCCATTTATTCACCCAAGGTTTCTCAAGGAATATTTTATTCCTTTTGTCTTCCCCATGCATATTAAAAAATGAACTTTTAATTCCTTTTTGTCAACCTTTGATATCCACCCTTGATCTGTTACCCTCGGCCAAGAATGAATCTGGGCCTTGTTGATGGTGTTTTCTGCACAACAACAACTCAGACAAAATATGATATCCTATCTCTCATGAAAGGTAAATCTCTATCAGCAAGCCTCAAGAGATAACCCCAAGGTCTCTAATGTCAGGTCTTGACAATGCAATAAAACAACTCAGTGATAAAATGTGAAATGCTAGTAATCACAAGGGGACCTTACAAATGAACAATGTTGGAAGTGTACATTCATCAAATGTAGCAATACAATGATTCTTTTAATCCTAAAACTAATCGAGATTCAAAATAAATAGCAAAAGAGATAAGATTTTAAGAGAGGTCCTAAGATTAAAATTACTTCTAAAATCAATCACAACAATGATGAATGCTGCAAACGGACAAATCTCCAATGAAACCAATCTCTACTTAATCAAGGACAAGCCCACAACTCCGTAGAAATGGTGCAATCTTCTAAGGAAACTAAAGATTTTTAGACTATGAACATTCATCCACATACCCATTAAATGGTGCAATGTAAACAAGTATCCACAGGTGAACTTAGCACAAAATAAAGCCCAGATAACTTTACACAGCAACTTACAATCAGAAAATTGCTAAAAGTATGGACCGAAGATCAATCAACATCATTAACATTTCACCAGTGACATGAAAGAACTGAAGATCTAACATCTAACATCTAACTTGCATTCAAGATTTCAAAAGCAGTTTGGAAAGATAGAATAACAAGAACCATGCAAGATAAATCAGTCCAAGAGAGGTCACCAAAGCACAGTGTCTTCAATTTTATTAAATTCATCCAGCAATAGCAAAAATTCCATTATCATGTATTACAACACTTGCTTTGAAATAAAACAACTTCTAATACTAGCCTTCTACTCTATTTCCTAACTTTGCTTCAAAATCCAATCCTCTAGTCCTATCTCTATATATCTCGAAATAAGATGAAATACCATACTTATAGATATTAAATCATGGGTCAGCACAAGTTAGGGCCATAAAGAGGGTCGGCCAAGAAAATAAAAACTTTAAAATGAAACGTGATACCACATTAAATGTTTGAGGCTCCTTCCCAGGTCGGCCCAAAAAAATAGGTCAGCCAAAGGTGAAACATTTAATATTTTGAATCTTCCATTTAATATTTAATATCTCCCTTGATTTCCTAACGACCTTATTCCATTCCACCCTTAGGGTTTGACACTTCTCCATGACTGTGACAACCCTTCAATGGATTCCCTATCTGTTGCACTCTATTTATGAATCTTCCTTAAAAACTTTTGATTAACTTGCAGTAATTCATACCATCCCTAGGGCTCTGAAACCCCTTGAAGAAGGCGGGATCTCATCATTCACCAAATTTTTCTCTGTATACTTCATGATTATCTTCAACCTTTTGTAGGAGAAGGCCTATGTCAACCTTATCTTGCTCCATTACCACAAAGGGCTCAAAATCTACATTATGCTCTAGAGGGAACTCTTCACCCTTTTTTTCTTCTTCATTCCCCCTTCTTCTGAATTTCTTCTTGATCTGATGTTTCTACCATAACTTGCATGGGAGAGGGAATTCTTTCCTGTGCCTTTCCTTTCCTACAGATATTTTTTCTTCATCTTTGACCAGTGAATCATCTTAAGACACCAAGGAGCAGTGTAAATTCTTGCCAATTTTTTCCTCTGCATTATAGAGGTCTCCATCATGAAGCTCTCCTGCTTCCTCATCTGGGTGATCACTAACCTCTACCTATATCTCCTCCAACAATAGCTTTCCTTGATTCAGCCTACATTCAAGAGACCATAATCAATACCTATCATAGCATAAGAATGCAAGTTAATTCATCATAAATGCATTCCAATCACCAAAGAAATCCAAACAATCAATTAGAATCCCCTAAAAAATAACATTAAACATCCTTTCCCAAAGTTCGGGCTTTTCACCCCTTCGCGAAATTCGGGCCATAAAGGAATTCTGAGGAATTCTGAGACAAGCGGATTTTAGCGATGAAACCCAAAATAAAATTCACAATCTTCCTGCAAAACTCAAGAAACATTTGCACATACCTTCCAATTATCCCAAATCAATCATGTAATGCAAATTCATTAACCATTAATTCATGCATTCCCTTTATTCTTCATTCGTAAAATTTTTTTGGGGAATTCCATTGGGGATGAAAATCCATGAAGTTAGCAAGAGTTAGTACTTTATAGAGAAATGAAGAAGTGACGAAAACTCAGGAAAATCCAAAGGAAGTGGAAATCTACGAGCTATCCAAATTTCTAGACCTCATGCAACTCTCGGTGAAGCAGCCACAAGAAGGAAACTCAGAGAAATCCAAGGGAAAAGGAAATCCACAAGGACACAAAAAACCTGAAATCGCAACCCGGTCGGGATTTCACCCAAATTGATCGAATCATCACAGATTTGGGGACTTAAGCTCAAAAATTACCTACCTCAAATCTCCCCCCGATGGAACCAACCCTCAAAACTATCTCAAGGGGTGACCTAACAACAATGGATAATAAACTCGAGATCAAACCCTAGGGCCACAGGATGAACACACAACCACAATTTTGATCCACTTGCTCACAAAACCAAATTTGAAGGGTGGAAAAATAGGAAAGGCAAGGCACAATCAATCATAGGATAATAAAAGGAGGCAAAGTCTACTTCAGAAGGGGAAGTCGAAATGCGAAAGAAAAAAAACCCCAGCCAAATTGCAAACCCCCCTCAAAATACTGAAATCGAACCTAAGAACACTCAACAAGCTAAAGAGGAATTCACATTCATCAATTGAAAGTAGGGTAATGGTTGCATACCATTGATGAATCAAACAGGTGATAATCAATGACCGAGAGTAAGCCCTGACACGTGCGAGTAAGCAATAGCAGCGAAAATGCCAAGAAAACCGTGACCGAGCCCAAAAATTTGCAAGTCCAAACACTAATCACGTCAAGAAATCACAACTAATCTCCCTCAAATTCAATTAGGGCAAAATGCAATTGACTCACAACATAAAAACTAGCTCAAACCTCATAAACACAACTGCAGAGTTTGTACGTGAGCCGTTAATGACAAGACAATTCAAGACGAGTTTGGGGATCCGAGGCAGAAAAGGATTTTTGGGAAAGTCCGATCGACACAGAATTCCATGAAGGACCAAAATCCCTGAAAATAGTGTGAAAACAGCCTCCATCAGGTTTTCAAGGCAACCGGGGAAATCCGCCAGAGGAGGAAAATCCTGAAACTAAGAAAAAAACCCAAAATTGACCCAAAACTCAAGATTTGAAAGTGTTTTCTTAGAGAGGGTATTTTCACAAGAAAGGTAAACATTTAGGAGCATATAAGGTGACCAAAATTCCATTAAAAAATCACCAAAGACCACAGACAAGGCTAGAGAGAAGAACCAAAAGACCAAGCAAAGAGGGTCCCTACTTTAGTGCGGTGTGTGTGTGAAAACTAAACAACAAATGGCAACTCCTATTGGGAAAATGCTCCAGAGAATTTTGATGATGAACAAGAATCAAGAACCCAGAATCTATGGTTTGGACCTCCCTATCAGGAAAACAAACCAAAATGAAAGATAAAAGAATCATAACCAAAAGGTAGATTGAACCTTCCATAAACTTAAAATCCAAGTGTGTGCAAGCGAGTTCATTTCCATGCTTGAGCTACTGCAGAAACCAAGCTCGGTCAAGTTAGGCTACGTAAAGATTCTAGCTCCAAAAGCAACCTGGATAGAGCCTCGCTGCCAGTCAAGCATCCATAGCCCCGATGAGGTTATCGTTGTGACTCTCCCGAACATAGCTCTATTGCCAGCAAGGCATTTGTAGTGTTCTTTAATTAGCTTAATAACTAGGAACATGAATTCCTCTACTCAAGGATTGAAAATCACAACCAGCAGTCATAACCTGCTAAAGAACCTCATTTAATCATCAACCCAGGGACGTAAACTTGAAATGGGTCAACACAATATATGCACTAATCACCTTTTCCAGACATGTATAATTTCCTAAGATGATTTATACTAGAATTTGAATTACTGGAAACAACTTTACTGGATAACTTGATCGGAAATGAAAATTGAAAGATGAAACTACTCTGCATCTACTGGCTGCAGGAATAGTTGAAAACTCTGTGTTTTTGTCAGCTGCAAGAACAGTCACATTAACCTCTATGAAAGGAAGTGCAGCTATTCTAACTTGCAAAATGAAAGTATGGACAGTTCCCTAAGTGGGCCCCCTTAGGTAATGCCAAAAGTAGACAACAGATTAGGCGAAAAACTTCATAAACTTTATTGATTCAAGGTAGACAAGTACATAGCACACAATCTCTTGATTGTATTTCTGAAACTAAAAATGTGTTACAACAATAATCTTCCAGCCCATTCTCTAAAGGAGAATGAGCTATTTATTGAAAATTGAATCCAGCTACTAGCTAACCTTCCCTTATAAAACGGGAAGTCTTTATTACATTTAACTAACTTAGTAAAGAGGTGGATGGAAATGAAAAAACTAATTCAAATTAGTTTATCAGTCTTAAAGTGCCATCATCCTAGATTTATGCACCATCAAGATGCCTGAGCTATATTTTTGAAACACTCCCCTTGCATGGTGAATGAGTTGAAACTGCCTCCCTATTCTTTTGTTGTTGAACCAGTCTTCTTTGATTTGGTCTTCTATCCTTCAAGTGGGAATTGAATTCCTTCCTCTAATCGTGGTACCTACAAAATATCTTGCCAGCTATTCCTGAGGCAAAAAGTTATCTCAACATGTTCAACCTTTAAGACAATTCATCACTTTATTTATACATTCATTAAGCATTAAACTAAGGCAAACATTATTTCATACATGGCTATAGGAAGTTCAATAGTAGAGGTTGCAAGAAGGGTTTTTCATCACACCAACTCATAAGGCATTCATCAACCTAATAAAACATTTTAAGGTGATACTCATGGAAATATTAAGCATAATATACTTTTTATATTAAGCATAAAAATTTCATGTTTTGTCCCATAATCAGCACTGAATGTTTGTTTTAGCATAATAAAAAGCAGAAAATTATTTGTAAAAGTGTGATCTAAATGTGCCAAAAACTTGGCTCATCATTCCCCTCAACCAACTACTTGTTGGACCCTTTAGCAAGTCTAGCATTTCTTCTTCTAGAAAATTCTCTCAAATCAGCATTTTGTTGTTGTCCACACTCTCCATGCTGGAAACTCCAGAAGTGAGCTCGCATTGCCTCCAGCCTTTGCCATCTTTTATCCTCAGAACTCCTATTATATATGTTGGTATCCCCCTACATAGCCAGTAATGGTCATAGGAGAATATGCAGTTGCATAACCAAGGGTAACCAGTTCTCTCTTTTTTTCCTGGCATTCCTCATGTATCTTTCTACCCTTCCGGTTGTTGCATACAAGGCATTGGGAGTGTGTGGTTTTTCCCTTTTTAATTGAAATGGAAGTTGTTCCCATCTGGTTTGAATGTCCAGGGTTGCACCATTAAGATCATTGTTTATAATTTGGGAATACTAAGAAAATACCTCTTGTCTCAAAGGCTCAATCAATGGCCTGGCTCTTTCATCTCTCCACAATTTCTTCCAATCAAAGTAAATACACATTTCATTTCTAGATTCTTTCCTCACGGATAATGGAATATTGACTTCATCATGCATATGACTATCAAATTGTTCCCCCTACTTATCTCATTGGTGATCCAAGAGATCAGAGCGCCGATATGAATATCACCGACATAACATAGGGGATTCCATTCCTTATCCTAGGATACAGCCAAATTGTGCAGATAAAATTCACACAGGAGGTTCCTGATGTGCAGAGGTGAATCTTTGTATGCTTCATAAAATTCTTCTGGGGTATCTAAAGAGGGGTTTTTACCTTTCTAGATTCTAATCAGTTGGAAGTTCAAATACAGCTCCTTGAGGTACATGGCATAGATAGATGAAGGTGCTTGACATTGCATAAGTCATGGAATAAGCTCTACCACCTAGTTGAGAGTGTCATTTAAGTTAGCAATTTCCAAATTCTTGTTCTGGATTATCCTTTGCAATCTCTCAATTTCAAGAGTAGAAGTAGTCTATTGTTGCTGGAGTTCTTCAAAACATGTCATTCTTGCAGCAAAGTTCGTGACATGGAGCAGAGGTATATGGTTATAGCTTACTGTAGGTGACTCCTATATTTCTTTAGTTACATCCACTTTTCCTTGTTCTTCTCCAATTACCTCTTTATTATTTGATTGTTCAGATTTTTCTTGTCCTAAAGTACCATCCTATTGCTAACCTACCTGTTCTTCCAGAGCAGTAGGAATCTCGTCAATCATTCCAATGCTTTCATCCTCTTTTTCTGACGGAAACACAACTATTACCTCCTCCTTTTTAACACATTCCATTCCCTCCTACAGTTGCTCTGCAATGGTAGCCAATTCATCCAGGCCATCTTCTTCAGGTGTACTCACAACCCCCTCAATAATAGGTTCCCCTTCTCCTAGTACAGGACTAGAAGGGTCTAAAGTTGGTGGTGCGACTGGAGTAGCATCAAATGATTGGCAGGCTGCCTAGTTTTGGAGTCTAGAGCTCCTCCTTATGGAAGTAGGAATTGTCTTATTATTTTTGGAGGGCTTTGTTGTAGGAACAAAGAAGGTTTCCTTTTGCTTTTGTTTTATAGGTTTAGGGGTTGCCACAATGGGTGTCTTCATTTTCTTATCCTTAGAAGAAGGCTCGAGATTTTTTATAGGAGTTTGTGCCAGTTGCTTGGAAGTTTTTTCAAAAAGAGGAATGTCATCCTGTGAATCGGATGATTCCTAAGTAGGGGACATAGCAGCAGAGGTCTGGCCTATGGAGTGGGAGGTTCATTGCTTGAAGGTAAGAGGTTCCCCTCTAGGTCCAACATTTTGAATTTTAGGGTTGATATTGACAATGAATTCCTCCCAGGTCATTCTTGATGCATCTTGAATAGATTTTTCAACAAGTAATTTAATAAGGCAGTGGTGAGATACGGAGTTAACCCTACCCTTTTTAAATTCACCAGCACTATTGGACAAAAAAAAGTAAAGGAAGTCAGGAATATTCATCAACAATCCATGGCGTAAATGAGATAAAAGTTTGAAGTGATGAGAATGCAGGACTAAAAACCTACCTTCACAAGTTATGTATTTGATTATATATCCTACCCATGATGCCCAGTCCTATAGCAGACTCATCCTTTGTGCACCTTTCTTATCTACCCATAGAGGAGGGTCATTTAGCCAAGTAAAATCTACCCTAGCGCTTTTTGCATCCCTTCCTCTAGGAAATGGTTCTCTGACTTGAGGTGATCCCGTTATCTCAGAAATTCTATCAATCGATGCATTCACCGTTATACCTCTAAACTTTTGTTTCCCCATTTTGAAATGTCCTTGTGAACTCCTCTACAATATCTACATCAAAAACTCTGAGCTTTAGGAAATAATTGATCCATCCATATCGCCTGAACGGCGGCGCATGCAACACATCCTACAACATGATGTTATGGTTTGTAGGCTCGTGTTGAATCGGCTGACCTCCCATTTCCTTAGCTCTATATAATTAAATTCTTTAAGCAATGCTCACTAGGCTTCCCAAACTAAACTTCTTGTAACCCAATTCTTCATTACTCTGCCTCTCCCCTCAACCGAAACTTTTGAACCACTCTTCAAAAGTTGTAGAAAAATAAGGAAAAGCAATTTGATCATGCAATCTTATTGAAGGAGAGAGTAATCATGGATAAACAAAATACATTTAGGTTTATTATTGCAGGAAATAAATGTTGTTTGATCATGAATTACAGATTTCAAATATCTGGGGTTAGTGACAACTGACGGGACAAAGCTTGTGGCGGAGGCAATAATGACGTGATGGATAGTTATGACTTAGAGAAACATGCTCAATCATATAGAGAAGTAGAAGGAAATGGCAACCATATAGGAAATTTGTTTGTGCTAATTAATACTAAATTAAATGTAATAAATAAAGCAACTTAAGCAATCTTAAAGTAAAGTGGAGCTCACCTAGATAGAATCACCGTAATTACCTGATGTGACCTCCCTCTTCATTGCAATATGAGACACGGAGAAACATGGATGATATGGAAATTGACAGGTGGATGATGTGGCGATAAGAATGTGAGTGGACGGATGGCAAATGAAGTGATTGAATGGAATGGGGATCCGATGGATGATCCCTTTATTATGAAAGTTGCATGTACTTTTATGCATGGCCTGGGGAATTGAGTTGAGACTCAATTCCTTTGGTTGTAGGATAAATGGCCTCCTACACTAATTTGAATTGGCTCAAAAAAGAATTCCTTTCAATGGGCTTATAGTAAATTTTTAGGCGATGTCCATTGACTAATATCTTGAATCGAACCTCGTCAATGGTCATCAATTGTACAACACCATTTTTGAATATTTCTTCTATCTCATATGGACCCAACCATCTAGTTTGTAGTTTTCCCTGGCTATCCTTATACCGTGAGTCATAAAGCAGAGCCCAATCTCCTGCTTTGAATTTTTTCTCCTTGATGTACTTATCATGCCACCTTATTCGTTGGTTTTATATTATCTCAGTGTGCTGCAGGGCATTCTTCAGAGCTCATCCAAGGCATTGAGTTGCATGACTCTTTCATTTTGTGTAGTGGTCAAATCCATATCCATCTCTAATGTTGTTCCAAGAGTCTTATGTTCAAACTCTATTGGCATCACAGTTGTTTTACCATACACCATTTCAAAAGGTGTGTATCCTATAGCATTCTTCCATGTAGCTTTTGGTAACCTTACAGCCTAGTCCTTTCTATGCAAGTCTATAGTTTTAGTTAACATTGCCTCTATGTCCCTGTTGGTGATCTCCACCTGACCATTAGCCTATGGATGATAAGGAGTTGATTTCTCGTGCCTTATGTTGTATTCGTTTACTAGGGCTGTTATAAGTGTAGAGGTAAACGGTGCTCCTTGATCTGTCACTATTTCCCTAGGGACACCAAACCTAGTGAATATTTCCTCATAGAGGAATTCTACTACTTTATTATCCCTACCATGCTTCATTGGTTTAGCTTCTACCCATTTTGTCACATAATTTGTGCATACAAGGATGTAAGACTTACCATTTGAAGGTGAAGCAATTGGTCCTACAAAATCTAGTCCCCATTTGTTAAAGGGTGTAACAATAACTTGTGGAAATAGAGGCATCTCATCTGATCTGGTTGGTCTTCCCATCCTTTGGCATCTGTCACATCTTCTGGTGTATTTGGCTACATCTCTATGCAAAGTTGACCAATAATAGCCAGTATTTAAGATTTTCATTGTTGTCCTTTTGGCAGCAAAATGTCCACCACATGGTTCATCATGGCTTGTATGCAATATATCAGAAGTATCTTCCTCTCATACACATCTCCTCATAACCTAATCTGGCCCTATATAAAACATGCAATCTGCAATCCAAGAAAAGTTAAAACTTTTCTCTACCAATAATCTATTTTCCTTAGGGGAGAATTGAGGAGGAGTTCTTCCTGCAACCAGATAATTTTCTATATCTGCATACCATGGGTGAATGACCTTAATTGTAAACAGATTCTCATCAAGAAAGGAATCCTCAATAAGTGCAAATTCATCTTGCCTTTGAATTCTAGACAGGAAATCAGCAACCACATTGGCTTTTCCTGGTTTGTCCACAATTGTAATATCAAATTCCTGCATCAGCAACAACCACCTTGATAGTCTTCCTAGAATTGAGGTTTTTTTCATGAGATACCTTATTGCTACATGATCAGTATGGAAAAATATTTGATAACATGTGATGTAATTCCTGAATTTATTGAGGGCATAGATGATTGCCAACATTTATTTCTCTGTAACAGTGTAGTTTAGTTCAGCCCCCTGCAGATTTTTTCTTATGTAGTAGAGAGCATGTTCTATTGAACCACCCTTTTGGCATAATACAACACCAATGGCATAATCTGATGCATCAATATGAATATGGAATGGAAGTGACCAATCAGGTCCCTTCAAAATAGGTGCTTGTGTAAGGGAAATTTTCAATCAAGGAATGTTTTTTCACATTCCTCAATCCAGGTAAAATCTACATCCTTCTTCAGCAAACTATATAGAGGGCCTGCAGTTTGGCTGAAGTTTTTGATGAATCTTCTATAATATCCTGCATGTCCTAGAAAGCTTCTCAGTTCCTTTTTATTGGTAGGAAAGGGTAGATTAGAGATGACTTCAATCTTAGAAATGTCAACCTATATTCCTGCAGCAGAAATATAGTGACCAAGCACTATTCCCTCTTGCATCATCATGAAGCACTTTTGACTATTTAGTGATAGGTTATGATCTTCACATCTCTGTAGTACCTTCTTCAATTTGGCTTGAGCTTCTTCAAATTTTTCACCATAAACAGTAAAGTCATCCATGCATATATCCATGCAATCATATGAGATGTCTGAGAAAATACTTATTACTGCTCTCTGGAAATTTGCAGGTGCATTGTAGAAACCAAAAGGCAAAACTAAATAGGCAAACATTCCCCAAGGGCATGTAAAGTAGTCTTTTCCTGATCGTCTAGAACAATCTTGATTTCATTGTATCCACTGAAGCCATCCAAGAATGAGAAGTACCTTTTCCCAGATAAATTATTTAGAAATTGATCAATGAAGGGAAGAGGAAAGTAATCTTTCTTTGTTGCCAAGTTGAGCTCTTTGTAATCTACACATACTCTCCATTTTCCTCCTTTCTTAGGAACAATAACTAGTGGGTAGACCCACTAACTATCCAAGATTGGGTAGATAAAGCCAATTGTTAACATTTTTTGCAACTCTTCTTTAACAATTTCTCTCAAGGCTGGGTTGATTCTTCTTTG